>WOXC01007456.1:455000-707753 GCA_011680675.1 Gymnobelideus leadbeateri | reverse complement strand
CAAATTCACAAATTTACCAACAGTACATTTTACTATTTTCCCATAGCCTGACTATTTTTGCTTTTTCTCATATTAGTCAATTTGTTATATATGAGGTGAAAGCTAGGGGTTAGGTTTGCATTTAATATTTAATGAGTGATTTGGAGCATTTTTAAATGGTTGTTAATAATTTGGAACTCTTTTTAAAGAACAGATTGCTTATATGTGTTGACCTTTCATCTCTTGGGGAAATGTTATTGATTTCAAAAATTGCTATTTCCTAAATTATGATATATAGCAGGAAAAGGCAGTCCACATAGTAAGTCTATCAGGACATATGTCTTTGAAAGGCACTGAAAATAAACAATACAACACTGTACTGTGCTAGTGAGTTGGGGCCCTGTTAGGGCCCACCTTACTGGGCTGATGCCAAACTCACCTCTCCAGCCACCTCTACAGCACTCCAATTGCCTTCCACGATTCTTGTCGTCCCTACAACACAGGTTGCCTCCACAAACCCCCTCTCCAGCTGCCTCTACAGCTATGGTCACCCCTACAAACCCGGTTTGCCCCCACAAACCCCTAGGAGAGTTCCTTCCCAGTTGCCCCTATGACTCTGGTTCGCCCCCATGAACCCCTCAGGGGAGCCTGCTCCTCCCAGACAAACTAGTCCTGACACCAAGATGTAATGTATCTTTCCATTTAATCTCTTTCTCATTCACACTTTCTCATTCACAATACCCTCTTTTCTCTCTCCTCCCCCCTTTCACCTCACCTCCCTCCTTTTGTCTCCTTTTCCCCTCCTCTATTCCCCCGTGCGCCTCAGAAGTAGCAGGCTTCTCACGGGAGGGGAATACTCCCCTGTTAGCAGCGCATACACAATACCCCGAAATCACAGGGCAGGATATACACTCAGGTGCCTCTAACCCAGTCTGAGTTGCTCTGTCATTTGCCTGAGTTTTCCATGGGTTCTCAGAGTTCAGGTGAAGTCTTAAAGGGCCTCAACAGGGCCCCAATTAAGTAGTAGGAGGAGGAGATCAGGATAGATTCCCACAGTACTTCAGTGATCTTCAACTACTGGTTGTCTCCAAAGCCCATCTGTTTAAATGCCAATGTTCTCCCAATAATTTTATATGCCTGAAAATAACAAAATGACATGCTTTCAGGAGAAAAAACAGAAGAGACCCAAACAACATACAAAGAAATGCAGTAGATATAAAATGGGTGTGATATTTTTCCAACAATGGGTTAAAAACAAAAATTAGAGTAGAAAAATTCATTGAGGAAAAGACTAGAAAAAAAAGACAATAGGTCATGAAGAATTAATGAATACCCTGAATGTTACATTGACACCCTTATGATATAAAGTGGCCAGAGGAAGATCTCTGCTTTGTTGTGTAGAACCTTTGTGGAAGATTTGCAGAAAGACATGGACAAATATTTTTATTTTCCAAATGCTTTATTAACTTCTGGTTTACATCATTCATTTCCATCAGATTTTGAGTTACAATGACAGGGACAAATATTATAAAGAAATGAGTAAGGTGTTTAGTAGCTACCCCAGGAAAAAGACTCAATATACTATAAGATAAAATTTTTGATGAATCAGATCTATCTCAGGTTACCTCAGATTATTAAGAGCCATGTAAAAATAATATCTGGACTCGGAGTCAGAAAGAAAAGTTTGAAAAGTGGCTCAAAAATAGACTAGTTATGTGATCATTTTTGGTCAAGTCACTCAACCTCTGAATCCTAAAGTTCCCTTGTTTAAATGAAAGTGAAAATCATACAAGTGGAAAACATCCTGGATCTGGGATCAGAAAACTCAGATTTGAATCCCAGGTCTCCTATTTACTACCTATGTGGTCTTCCTTGGCAAGTCATTTATCTATATATCTATTCATTCATTCATTCATTCATTCATCCATCCATCCATCCATCCATTCATCTACCTATATATGTATCTATCTGTCTTTCTGTCTATCTATTAATCTATTTAGACATTCTGTTTTTTTTTTTCCTTTTGAAGGGGAGCAGGGAAATTGCCCAAGGTCACATGGCTAGTAAGTGTTAAGTGTCTGAGGCTGAATTTGAACTCAGGTACTCCTGACTCCAGTGCCAGTGCTCTATTCAGTGCGCCACCTAGCCGTCCCTTGGAAAGTTATTTAACTTCTATAGGACCTGGTTCCTCACTTGTAAAATGTGTACTAGATGCCCTCATATAATCCTAAAACTATTATCCTGTAGACTTTACTCTTTTCCTTTCAAATCTAAAAATAGACATACTTGTAAAGCCTATCACCAGCAGCTCTCCTGACGACTCCCGCTATGAATAACTTTAAGGATTTAATTACATAGTATAGTGAACGTTCTCTTTATTTAGCAATAAACTAAAGCAAAGCATTCAAGAAACTAAAGCACAACATCCACAACAATATAACATAACAACTTTTTACTAAGGTGATCACATAGTCTTCAGCAAAACATATCATCCAGTAAATCACAATCTCCTCAATCAATAAACAGTATCCAAGTAAAGTCCTCTCTCATCTTGACTGGAGTATGGTTTCCAGTCATCCTTAAGACAATCATCCTTAAAGATTAGCAGAAAGTATGAATACTATCCACCCCTAGGTCACAATAAGTCACAATCTCATCAGTCAATGAAGAGTAACCAAGTAAATTTTTCTTTCATCTTAACTCAAGGCTGACTTCCTAACCCTATGGCTCCTCTTCCATGATCCCAGCTGTTGTCTCGATTTTGATACTTCACATGGGTTATCATGAGGATCAAATGAGATAATATTTGTAAGAAATACTTAATATAGTGCCTGGCACATAGTAGGTACTACATAATTTTTTTTCTCTTTCCCTTTACTATTGAAGCCACCACCATCCTTCTAGTTCTCCAAGTTCCCAGTCTCAATCAGTGGTGAGTTTCCTACCCCACACTCCTCATATCTGATCAGTTGCCAAGTCATCAAGGTTCTTTCATAATACATTCCTCTTCCATTCATTTTTCTCCATTCATACAGCCTTTTCCCTGGTTACTCCCTCCATCATCTCTTGTCTGTATCATCATTATAGAGTCCTAAATGGTCTTTTTACATCTCTCTTCTTTCCAGTCTAACAGGTCCCGAGTGGCCAAATTGGCTTTTCTAAAGTATAGCTCTCACTACTTTCTCTGATTCCCATACTCCAGAGCCTCTTGGGGCTTCTCTTTATTCCCTCCAGACTTGGGAAGGAAACCTATAATATGCAAGGGACTGTGCTAAGTGCTTTACAAATATTACCTCATTTGATTTTCACAATAATACTGTCAAGTATGTATTATTATTTTTATCCCCATTTTAGAGCTGAAGAAACTGAAACAAACTTAAGTAAAGTGTCTCATGCAGGATAACAGAGCTAGTAAGGATCTAAGACTGGATTTGAACATATCTTCCCAACCCCAGCTGACTCTAGAGTAAGATATAAATTCCTCTGGATTTTCAAGCCATTTACAAACTTACTGCAGCCTCTCTTTCTAGACTTCTGGCACATTTCTTCCTTTCGTGCACTCTTTGTTCTACTCAAATAGGCCTATCTTTGTTCTCTGTACATGCTAATCCATCTCATATCATTTTTGCACAGACCATTTCTCCTATTAGGAATGTCCACCATCCTCAATTCTTAGGATCCCTAGGTTCCTCCAAAGCTTCTTTAGCTCAAGTATCTCCTATAGAAGCTTCTCTTAATCCTTCCAATTACTAGAGCCATCACTTCAGACATTTATTTTTTTGTCTATTTTATATAAAATTTGTATGTAATTTTCTGGCTACATACTGTTTTCTTAAAAAAATAAATTAAATTTCTCACGAACAGGAAGTGTTTCATCTTTGTCTTATTATCCTCAGGGGCTTTTAGCACAATAATGCTACCAGTAGTGCTTTCCCATAGCCTTGGGCCTGATGCATAATAGGTGATTAATTAATATTTGTTGAATGGATGAATCAATAAGGCAGTCATTTTGGGATTCCATCTCCTCACTCTATGGCAAGGATTCCTAACCTTTTTTTTTGTGTGTGTCAAATACCTCACAACTCATTACAAAAGGTTGTTGTAAGAATATCATATTGCAAACCTTTAATGCTTTGAAGCAATTAGTCAACAAAAAGCTTAGTTAATAATCATTTATTAAGCACCTATTCTGTACTAGGCATCGTGGTGATACAAAACAAAAATGAAATTGTACCTTTTAAAATAGTTTATATTCTTTCAGGGGAGACAAATATATATAGGTATATCCCACAATATTACAAAATAAAGACAATGTATTAATAATAATAATTTGGTGAAGGCACTAGCAAATGTGGCAATTATAATAATAATAATACTCTCAAAGGCTTTCTTATCATTGACACAATGATGAAGAATCCAAAACCACATTCATTTGTCAATGACATATCAGGCTTGTCTTTAGTGTAATCCTTAAAGCATTAGGTAAATGCATTGCTTTCCTTTCTCATTTTGCCCTTGAAATTTGTACCTTTCAATGGTTTTAATAATCTATTTCATATTACATTCATTTGTATCCTTTTCTTATACCACTTGCTTGTATGTAAGTTCCATGTAAATTCTTGTTCCTCTTCGTATCTATCTCGGTAATAAGTATAAACTTTGCACATAATAAATGTTTCAGAACTATTTATTCAATTAATTTAAAACACAACTAATGGAGCTGTCTAGCTCAAGGATCTGAATATTGCTAAAATATGCATTCCTGGGGGATATAATGTGGCTCTATTCACACTTTAACAGATTAGGGAGAAAGCCTTGTGGGCATTCACTCCACCCATGTATAGTTATTCCTTCCACATCATGAGAGGTCCGAGGCATGGCACACCCTGGATCTGGAAAATCCATGTAAAATGTTTTGTTCCTCCCTATGTGTTATTAAAAGACAAAATATGTTGATATTGTATAATACTATATCTATATTATACTGTTTTTGCATATATCATACTATATTTGCATGCTATACATATACTACATGATATATTATGTGATGCTATACATATACTTTATGTGCTTCTGAGTTTCTAAATTTTTCTGTATCGTCTGTTGCACTTCCTCTGTAGCTTCCACAAAACTCACCCCAAATTCCTATTTAATTTTTTACAATGATCCACAATATACAGAAGCTGTGATGGGGAAAGTCATGATGAGGAAGGGATAACCTTGGACTTCCACATTTAAAATCAATACTTTATAATTAACAGTAGCCAAAAAATAAATTGCTAATTGGACACTCTTTGGTGACAGGTGTTTCCAAACTCGGATTAAATGGTCCTCAGATGGCAAATCCTCGTAGGGCTGTATTCAGAACCTCTCTAGCTTATTAGATCCTGCTGGTGCTTGTGCTCTGATAGCACAATTTTAGAAAAATCAGAACCCAGGGTCAGCTCCATGCCAAGATGAAGCATCAGGGTAGGAACATAGTTGAAGAAGACCAATGCCGTGATGTATCCACAATCTCATTGATTCAGGTACTCCTTCCAGCTGAGCATGATTCTTATTCATGTCCTATTATCTTATTGTTTTTGTTAGTGTTGCTCATCCTTCATTTTCAAAGAGAACCTATGGCATAACAGGACTTGTGTATGATTTCAAGTCTTCCATAAAAGGTCTTCCAAAGTTTGTTTAAAGTCTTCTGGATTGGGGCGGCTAGGTGGCGCAGTGAATAGAGCACCGGCCCTGGAGTCAGAAGGACCTGAGTTCGGAGCCAGCCTCTGACAATCCACACAAACAAAAACCTAGCCGTGTAACCTTGGGCAAGTTACTTAACCCCAATTGCCCTATAGGGGCGGCTAGGTGGCACAGTGAGTAAGAGCTCGGGCCTCGGAGTTTGGATGACCCGAGATCAGATCCGGCCTCAGAAAATGAGCATCCACGCATAAATAATGACTAGCCGTGTAACCTTGAGCAAGTTAACCCCAATTGCTTTAAAAAAAAAGTCTTCTGGATCAAGGGATGTGAACAAAAAGTTCTTAAAAGAATTACAAATTATTAACAACTATAGGAAATAATGTTCCAAATCACAAGTAAGAAAATTACAACAGAAAACATTCCCTGATACCCTGAAAATTGGCAAAGATGACAAAAGATGGTAAAAGGTGATATTTGAGGGGTGATAGTAAGATAGGGATACAAGTGCATTTTTGGTAGAACTGTGAATCAGGAAAGCACATTTGAATTATATAAAGTAAATAAAATGTCCATAGACTTTGAGAAAAAAGATTTCATTACTAGGCTGTTACCCCAAAGAGAGCACTGATAAGAAGAAAATCCACATACATGCTTAAATATTTAAAGCATGTGTGTGTGTGTGTGTGTGTGTGTGTGTGTGTGTGTGTGTGTGATAACTAAGAACTGGAAATAAGATAGATGCCTGTCAACTGAGGAAAGGGTAAACAAATTGTTTCTAATGTAAATAATATGGAGAAGTATGGAAACACACACACCTATATATATTTATTTATTTATGTCTATATGTATACATACACACACTGATTCACAATTACCACGTCTCCTTGCAAGAGCGGTATGTTTACAACTTGCCACATGTATTGTACATATTTTAAGGCTTTTTTCAATGTTTAGATTATACTGGTTTTTCCTCTTCTTTTTCTTTATTTCTTGATAAAAATTCAATTTTTTACATGGGATGATCCCCTGGAAGGGAAAGGGTGAGAGATAGCAGTGGAGGAAATTATGGTGATGCAAAAAAAAGCTATCATTAAACATTTTAGATTTCTTTTTTTTTTTAAAGCAATTGGGGTTAAGTAACTTGCTCAAGTTTACACGGCTAGTCATTATTTATGCGTGGGTGCTCATTTTCTGAGGCCGGATCTGATCTCGGGTCATCCAAACTCCGAGGCCGGCACTCTTACTCACTGCGCCACCTAGCCGCCCCTTTAGGGCAATTGGGGTTAAGTAACTTGCCCAAGGTTACACGGCTAGGTTTTTGTTTGTGCGGATTAGGTGTCGGAGGCCGGCTCCGAACTCAGGTCCTTCTGATTCCAGGGCCGGCGCTCTATTCACTGCGCCACCTAGCCGCCCCCATTTTAGATTTCTTAATAAAAATCTATGCATATATGTATATGCTCAATGCAAAACTTGGGCTGTTCATTTGTTTTCCCTCATTTTTGCTACATACCTTTCCCAACTTTTAAAATCCAATGTGTCCTTGAGAATATTGTTAACACTATTTCAAAATGTAAGCTTTCATTTGTAACATACCCCCGCCAATTTCTATACAACACACAATCCTCCACTGCCCTTTGGATCACCTACAGTTGTGATTCTAATGAGATCATGCTTCCATATATTGCCGGTCATATAACATCAGCGGGGAAGAATTGATAATAATAATAACAACAACATGCATAAATATAGTTGTATAGTGATTTAGAGTTTATGTACATTTTCACTATCATTATACCATTTGATCATCACAACAACCTTATGAGGTAGGCAAGGTTAGGATTTATTGTCTCCATTATACAAATGAGGGAATTAAGGATCAAATATATTAGGCAATTTCCACAAGGTCATAAAAGTACAATGGTGTGTGGATTACTTGGGACAAGCAATAATTTTGATAGGGTTTCACTTTGTGAGGGCAATGGTCATGCATGTGTGCCTCTACTAACTCTAGGCTGAGTAAAACACCTGCCTTCATCAAGATCAAAGCTGATCAAGCTGGTTTCAGGAGTTTAAATTCATTCTCCCAGGTTGGAGACTGGTTTTTGTGCCATACAGCCATGTTTCATTACTCTCTTTTGTTGTGTTTTTTTTTTAACTGTATGGTTTTTAAGAATGAACATGACAGCATGACAACATGCAGAAATTGTGGCTCTTAAAGAGAGCCCTTAAAGGACTGATGAAGATAATGAAGTAGTTGGGTAGGGAAGTCATATTTTAGGGATCATTCATGTCTACAATGAAAAGGGATTAGTCACAATGCCAAATGGAGTTAAAAAAGTAATTTCAGTAAAAAGTGGACCCATCATATTTCACAGTCCTTTGTTTTAAGATGTACAAAGATGTTTCATTTGGTGTATGTCAGTTTATTCCCATTTTGGCACACTTCTGTGACTTAACAATTGTCATTTTAGTAAACAGTACTATTTTCTGTTATATATACACACATATGCATACATATATGTGTGTATGTAATCTATACATATGTGTATATATGTGAAATTTAAATAAATTATTTTAAAATAAATTAATGGATCAAATGAGTTGAATGGATATATACACATATGCAATATGTGTATGTATACCCATATACATGCAATATATATATATATATACTTTATGTATATGTGTATTTGTGTGTATAGGTATGTATATATGTATATATGTACATATACACCCATATACATGCAATATATACATATATACTTTATGTATGTGTGTATTTGTGTGTATATGTATATATATATATATATATATATATATATACACACATATACCTATACACACATGCATACACACAACTATATCCCATATATGGAGCTACAAAATAACTTGTTCCTTTATATCTAGGTTTTGTAGAAGGTGAGATAGGCATGGCAGTGCTTAAGAAGCAAGCTTAAATTGAATACTACATGATTAGGTGTATAGTAGCTGGCACTACTTAAAGATCTCAGTCTTCTGAGGTCCAACTTTCCTTGCTCTTTCTCCATTTCTTTCTTGGTTTTATGAAATCTTTCAATCCTTCAAAGCAGTGTCCTTTGCTCTTGTTGTCAAGAATCCTGAAACCAGCATTATCCACTGTCTCTGTCTCTCTGTGTCTGTGTCTGTGTCTATGTCTGTCTATCTGTCTATCTCTCTTTTTGTCTCTCTCTGTCTTTGTGTCTCTCTCTACTCTTTCAACCATTACTCCTAGTTTTTCCCTCTGGAGTCAAACCAAAGAATGCTATCTCCTCATCCACATTATAACTTTCAAATATTTGAAGGCAAACACCATGTGTCCCACCCTCTCTCCTTTCCCCAGATTAAATAACTTTGCTTTATTTAAACAGACCTTACATGGCATAAAGTTTAGGCCCTTCACCATGTTCGTTGTACCCCTCAGGATACTCTCCAACTTAAAAAAGTTTTTTTGTAAGATGTGGTTTCCCAAAGTGGAGCTTAATGTTCCATGAAGAGCAGTACTCTAGGGCAGGGGAGCAGTACTGTCTCCTCTTTATTTTTATTTCTTTTCATGAGATAAATCTTTTATTATTCACAATTTTTTTACATTTTAATCACTATCTTTTGACCTTAAATTATATTCATTTAGTAATACAGTCCTCCTTCCTCCCCTACCCAAAGAGTAATTGTTCAATACAAAGATTAGAAAGAAAGAAGGAAAATCAGCAGACCAATACATTGACCATGTGATACTATATGAAATGACCCACGTCCATAGCTCCTTTCCCCACTTCTTTTTTTTCTGTTTCTGCTTTTTATTTGTATACCCAGTGCTTAGCAGAATGCCTAGCACATTGGTTTAGTGAATTGAAGCACACACTTGGTTTAGTGAATTGAAAAGTTAGAGCCTGGGACACAGAAGTAACACTCCTCGTTTTCCAGGTCTGGCCATATTCTCAGAGAAAGAAGTCTGTCCTTGACTGGAATTTCCATGCCTTCCTAAAGGCTGCCCTCTATAGGCCTGCTTCTGGGTTAGTGGTATGCCAGATTAAAGATCAGGAACATCACACCACACAGTTCATAGCAAGTCTAGTCCTGCTCTCTTTTAGAAGCCTGAACTCCAGTGGACCTTAGCTGCATTATCTTGGGGCCTTCCTTCCTGTCATGCCTGGTATAACTCTGTTGTCTTTCTTGTCAAGGGGCTGCTACTTCTTCCTGTTCTCTTATATAGTGATTCCAGTGTTTGTTCATGAAGACTATGAATGAGAACACCAGTTTTCTTTTAAGTGGTCCTGTGAGTTTATAAGTTCCTTCAAAATACTTATATCAGCACAGAATCTTGACTCAGAAGGGACATCAAGGGACACTGAGACTAACTCATATCAAGCTTTTCCTCTACAAAAATCCCTAAAAAGCGGTGGGTGGTCCATTTGTTTGCTTTTTAAAATTATTAAACAAATGCTTTATTAACTTTTGGTTTACATAATTCATTTCCACCAAATTTTGAGTTACAATTTCCCCCCATTTTTTTCCCTACCCACCACCCCAGAATAGCAGTACCACTAGATATCCCCTCATCCAATCTGCTCTCTCCCATATCTTCTCCCATACCCCCTTCTACTTTGCCATTAGGGCAAGGTGAATCTCTGAGCCCCAGTGCCTAGACATCTTATGAAACATTTAATTTTAAAACTTTGATTTTCAGATCCATTCCCTTCCACCCTTGTCACCCACTCCCTCTGAAAAGATAAGCAATTCCGTGTGTGTTGTACATGTATAGCTATGTAAAATATTACCATAGTAGATATATTGTAAAAGACTGCTTATATTTCCCTCCCACCCATCTCACCTCCCACCTGGTCCATTCCCTACTTTGATCCTGTCCCTCTTTGATAGTGGGTACTTCCAAGCTCTCCTCCCCCTAGAATGCCCTCCTCTTGATCCTCCCCCCTCTCACCCCCCTTTCCCCTACTCTCCAGCAGGGTGAGATATCCCATTTAGTATGTATGTAATTCTCTCCTTGAGCCAACTTCAATGAGAATATGGTTTTGCCTTTTTGCCTTCCTGTTCTTCCCCTCCCCTACAACTACTTCCCCTTGCCTCTTCTACATGAGATAATTTACCCTACCCTGTCTCTCTCCATCTCCTCTTGCCACTTTCCTCTCTCACCTCTTGACTTTACCCCTTAAGAATCATCCCTTCCCATCAAATTCAACCTGTGCCCTCTATCCATGTATACCTGTAAACATATATACACACATTCACATATGTATTCATATGCCCATACACCCTTCTTCCATTATTTTCATAATGAGAAAGGTTTCATCAGACACAGTTATTGTTTTTCCATATAGGAATGTAAATAGTTCAACTTTGATAAGTTCCTTTTGATTTCTTTTCCTTGATTACCTTCTCAAGCATCTCTTGATTCTTGTGTCTGAATGTCAAATTTTCTATTCAACTCTGGTTTTTTCCTCAAGAATGCTTGAAAGTCTTCTATTCCACAGAATGACCATATTTTCCCCTGAAACAAGATACTCAGTTTTGCTGGGTAGGTGACCCTTGGCTTCAATCCCAGCTCTTTTGCCCTCTGGAATATAATAATCCATGCCCTTCGATCCCTCAGTGTAGAAGCTGCCAGGTCCTGGGCTATTCTGATTGTGTTTCCACAATATTGAAATTGTTTCTTCCTGGCTGCTTGTAGTATTTTCTCCTTGATCTGGGAATTCTGGAAGCTGGCTATAATATTCCTAGGAGTTTACTTTTTGGGAACTTTTTCAGGAGGTGATCGGTAAATTCTTTCAACCTCTATTTCCTCCTCTGGGTCTAACACATCAGGGCAATTTTCCTTGAGAATTTCTTGAAGGATGATTTCTAGGTTCTTTCTTTGATCATGGCTTTCAGGTAGTCCAATAATTTTTAAATTATCTCTCCTGGATCTATTTTCCAGGTCAATGGTTTTTCCCATGAGATATTTCACATTGCCTTCTATTCTTTCATTTGTTTGGATCTGTTAACAGCATCTTGATTTCTCATAAAGTCACTAGCTTCCATTTGCTCCAGTCTAACTCTGAGGGAATGAATCTCCTCAATGAACTTTTGAGATTCTTTTTCCATCTGGCAAATATAGGTGGAAAATAGGGAAGGACACATGTAAGACATAATATTGCATAAATGTATTTACATTTATAATTTTTAAATTTCCATTTACAGTGCTTTTTCCAATTAGAGATGAGGAAATTGAGAGTCAGAGAGGTTGAATGATTTGCTGAAGATCATGCCAATCTCTTTTACCATAAAGACCAGTGTTTCTAAACTCCATTTTCAATTTACTATGGGCAAAATATGGCAAAGAATAAATCAAATTACAGTCAGAAGGACAGATAG
The DNA here is from genome assembly GCA_011680675.1 of Gymnobelideus leadbeateri. Lineage (NCBI taxonomy): Eukaryota > Metazoa > Chordata > Mammalia > Diprotodontia > Petauridae > Gymnobelideus > Gymnobelideus leadbeateri. The sequence continues at coordinate 695,702 of WOXC01007456.1, read as the reverse complement.
ATAGATAGATAGTTAGATAGAAAGAGAGATAGATAAATAGATAGATAGATAGATGGTCATTTGCTTCAGTTATGTACAACTCTTTGTGGTTCCATTTGGGTGTTTTGGCAAAGAAATTGGAGTGATTTGTCATTTCCCTCTCTAGTTCATTTTAGAGATGACAAAAACTGAGGCAAATAGAGTTAAGTGACTTTCCCAAGGTCACAGAGCATGTAAGTGTCTGGGGCCAGATTTGAACTCAAGATGAGTCTTTCTGATTTGGGGCCAAAGTTCTATTCACTTTGCCACCTAGCTGTCCCCAATAATTTGTATGTGTGTATACATAGATATAGGCATGCATGTACACACACATACACACACTCTCTTTATATATATATATATATATATATATATGTGTGTGTGTGTGTGTGTGTGTGTGTGTGTGTGTGTGTGTGTGTGCATATATATATATAATATCTCCATACACATACACATCCATTCATATACATTTGTATATATAAATGTAGTAGTTATATGAGAGCATAAACCTATTCAAAGTCAGATAGAGTGAAAAAATCACTGGAAGAGTCTTGGATAATTGGTGTTTGTACTGAATTTGGAAGGATGGTTAGAATTTCAAAGACCAGGATTATGATTGGCAGGGGGTGGGGGAAATAGATGGATTCAGACTTGTTGAAAAATATGAGCCAAGGGTGGCATATACAATTATATGAGTTTAGATCAGGATCATCTAGCGTAACGCCTTCATTTTGCAGAGGTAAAAACTGAGGCCCAGGAGAGATTATGTGACTTATCAATATCACTCAAGGCTCCTGGTTCTTTCTATTGTGCTATGGTGCATAGAAATGAACGAGTAAAGTTGTGTGATACAGGAGACTGGCTGGATTTCAAATACATGTAAAAGAGGTTTGGAATGGAACATTTCCTTTTTCTTAAAATAAATCTAAATTTATTTTGATGAATTTAGCTTCATTGTTTTTTCCATAACCTGCACTGAAGGAAGAAGAGTGGTCAATTTTGCCAGATGGGAATCTAGCAATATTACACAAACCTCCTCTCTGGGGACTGCTCTGTAAAGACATCACAAGTGAGCCTCAATGGCTCTTGCAAACAGTCCATCAAATTCACAGCCTTCTCATGACAGAACAAAAGGATTATATGCACATCAGGTGATTGGATTTGTTCTTTTGCAGTACTCCCTTCTTCTAGCAATGAAATCTATAGAAAGATCTTGCTAAGAGGCAGCCATTCTTTTGACTTACCCCTTCGCTGACCTTCCTTTCCAGAGGCAACTCAGATGAAATAATTTTGGAAATAGTATTAGACAGCATTAGTCTCTCACCCACTACTGCCACATTTCAAACATAGTGAACCTTAATCTTGGTTACCATTTTCAGTCTTATAAGAGGTTCTGAATCTCCCAAAGTGGCCACAGGAGAATTTGGCAGAGTCATTGAATTAGTTCTGTACAAGAAGCAACTTGCAAACTCTCCTAGGTTGCTACTCTTAACTTTGACCTTAAGACCCCAACTCCTGAGCAAAGAAAAGAAAATAAGAATAAAGTATCCAGAGACCTTTAGGCTATACCTCAGTGTTGTAGGGAAGTTTCTCCCCTTTGTCTTCCTCTTCCCCATCTCTGTTGTCTCACTAAATTCCCATAGGTCCTTCTGATAGCATATCTTAAAAGTCAGCTAGTGAATTGGAAAAGTGTAGAACATTGAAAATTGGTCCATTGTTCCAGGAGAAATGATGACTAAATTAGAAGGCTGTCTAATGAAGACTAAGTAGAGGTGAGATGAGAATATCTTGGGCTATGGAGACACACAGGCATATTTTAGGGTGTTTTTGAACCAGGAAGCATTTTATTTTTGTTTATATCTCCAGGGACCAAACACAATGCTTTGAATAAGTAGGATTTTTTAAAATACTTGTTGAATGAATGAACGAGAGTTAGGGATTGAGAGGGAAGAAAGAAAATAATTTTAAGCTATTGATTGGAAGTTCTCCTTTCCAGGAAAATATCATGCCAATGAGATTCTAATGCTGAACTGTATCACTGTCCTGTATAAGGTGGTAGAGGCTCTGTTAGATCCAACCAGGGATAGATCCTACGACACCTGTGAATATGGGCAGCAATGGAGTATGTTCTTGTCCTTTGAAAATCATTCTAGTTGGATTAAGAAAGTTCCTCACTAGAGTGATCCTCAAGTAATGATTTGGAGGGGTAGGAGCACAAAACATATAAAACTATCTTATAAGGCATGGAGGGCACTCTGATTTCTGTGAGTCAAGGATATTCCCACACTGCTCAAGTCATGGGTCTTAGAAATATTTTTTTTTCTTTTTTTTCTCTTTTATTTTTTTTTTTAATTAAACAAATGCTTTATTAACTTCTGGTTTACATCATTCATTTCCACCAGATTATGAGTTACATTTTCCCCCCATTTTTCTCTACTCACCACCCCAGAAAAGCAGTCCCACTAGATATCCCCTCATCCAATCTGCTCTCTCCCATATCTTCTCCCATACCCCCTTCGACTTTGCCATTAGGGAAAGGTGAATCTCTGAGCCCCACTGCCTGGACATCTTATGAAACATTTAATTTTAAAACTTCAATTTTCAGATCCATTCCCTTTTCCATTGTCACCCACTCTCTCTGAGAAGATAAGCAATTCAGTATGTGTTGTACATGTATATCTATGCAAAACATTACCATAGTAGATATATTGTAAAAGACTGCTTATATTTCCCTCCCACCTGTCTCACCTCCCACCTGGCCCATTCCCTACTTTGATCCTGTCCCTCTTTGATAGTGGGTACTTCTAACCTCCCCTCTCCCCAGAATGCCCTCCCCTCCATCATCCCCCCTCTCATCCCCTTTCCCCTACTCAGGAGAGTGAGTGAGGGTAAGATATTCCATTTAGTATGTATGTGATTCTCTCCTTGAGCCAACTTCAATGAGAATATGCTTTTGCCTTTTTGCCTTCCTGTTCTTCCCCTCCCCTGCAACTACTTCCCCTTGTCTCTTCTACATGAGATAGTTTACCCTACCCTGTCTCTCTCCATCTCCTCTTGCCACTTTCCTCTCTCAACACTTGACTTCACCCCTTAAGAATCATCCCTTCCTTGGGGTGGCTAGGTGGCGCAGCGAGCAGAGAGACAGCCCCGGAGCCAGAAGGACCCGAGCTCGCATCTGGCCCCAGACACCCAACACACAAACAAAAACCCAGCCATGTGAACCCGGGCAAGTCACCCAACCCCAATTGCCCTCCAAAAAAAAAATAATCATCCCTTCCCATCAAATTCAACCTGTGCCCTCTATCCATGTATACCTGTGAACATATGCCATGTACCCTTCTTCAATTATTTTCATAATGAGAAAGGTTTCATCAAACACAGTTATTGTTTTTCCATGTAGGATTGTAAATAGTCCAACTCTGATAAGTTCCTTTTGATTTCTTTTCCCTGATTACCTTCTCAAGCATCTTGTGTCTGAATGTCAAATTTTCTATTCAACTCTGGTTTTTTCATCAAGAATGCTTGAAAGTCCTCTATTCCACTGAATGACCATATTTTCCCCTGAAACAAGATACTCAGTTTTGCTGGGTAGGTGACCTTGGGTTCATTCCCAGCTCTTTTGCCCTCTGGAATATCATATTCCATGCCCTTCTATCCCTCGATGTAGAAGCTGCCAGGTCCTGTGCTATTCTGATTGTGTTTCCACAATATTGAAATTGTTTCTTCCTGGCTGCTTGTAGTATTTTCTCCTTGATCTGGGGATTCTGAACCTGGCTATAATATTCCTGGGAGTTTTCTTTTGGGGATCTTTTTCAGGAGGTGATCTGTGGATTCTTTCAACCTCTATTTTGCCCTCTGGGTCTAAAACATCAGGGCAATTTTCCTTGAGAATTTCTTCAAGGATGATTTCTAGGTTCTTTCTTTGATCATGGCTTTCAGGTAGTCCAATAATTTTTTAAATTGTCTCTCCTGGATCTATTTTCCAGGTCAGTGGTTTTTCCCATGAGATATTTCACATTGCCTTCTATTCTTTCATTTATTTGGATCTGTTTAACAGCATCTTGATTTCTCATAAAGTCACTAGCTTCCATTTGCTCCAGTCTAACTCTGAAGGAATGAATCTCCTCAGTGAGCTTTTGAGATTCTTTTTCCATCTGGCAAATTCGACTTTTTAAGGCGTTCTTCTCCTCATTGCCTTTCTGAGCCTCTTTTGCCATTTGAGTTAGTCTATTTTTTAAGGTGTTATTTTCCTCAGTCAGGCTGTTGACTGTCATTTCATACTTTCTTGCATCTTTTTCATTTCTCTTCCCAAATTTTCCCCCACTTCTCTTATCTGCTTCTTAAGATCCTCTATGGCCTGTAGCCAGCTTGTATTTTCATTTGGGGCTTTTGGTGCAGGAGTTCTGACCTCACAGTCCTCCTCCATGCTTTGAGCCTCTTTGCTCCTAAAATAGGAGTCCAATGTTGAACTTTTCTGTTTATTTTGTTTCGTTTGCCTAGGCATATTGCCACTTAATTACTTGATTTTGGGGCTTGTTGCCACAGTAGGACTCTGCCACCAGACAGGGGAGCTTCCGCCCAAACGTGGGGTCTTCACAACTTCTGCCAGTTGGGTGGCCCCTGTAAAGCCTCCACCCACTCTGGCAAGTTGGATACCCACCCCAAACTTCCCCCCCAGACCACAATCCAGATCCAGGCAGTTTAAAGCAAAAGCGATTAACCCCCAGACTGATTGCTGGATCTTCCTACAGTTCACAGACTAGGAGCTAGAGCCACTGCTGATGCTGCAAAATGGCTTCTGTGCAGCAGTTTCTTCAGCAGCTTTTTGCCCCCAGGGGAGGAAGCCACGTGTTCCCCAAATACTGGTCCTAAAGTCCATAGGGCACTAACCTCTCACTTTGTCCTAGGCATATCTGTGCTGATAATTCTGGAATCGCCACAATTGCTGGTGTTCTGGGGTTCCACCAGCCGGCTGAAGGCCCGGCTGCCCTGGGGCTAAAACCGCGGACCTGGGCTCGGCTCTGTGGGCTGCGCTGTCGGTTCCCAGCGCGTGGTGCTGCCTGCTCTCAGAGCGCTGCGCTGGCCACTCCCTGCAGGGCTGCTGGGCTGTCCTCAGCAGGAGGTTAGCTTCTCTGTGTCTTTCTGTGGGTGCTGTGGCTCCAGAAGTTGTTGGGAGCTCCCTTTCACATCGTTCGAAATTTGTGTGGGGGTCTTAGAAATATTAAAGAGGCAAAGGGATGTAATAAAAAGAAAGTTGGATTTAATGTTGGGAGAATCTGGGTAAAATCTCACCTTCATCATCGCTTTGAGTTCTTAACCCAGGGGTAGGGAACCTGTCACCTCAAGGCCACATGTGTCCCTCTAGATCCTCAAGTGCTGCTCTGTGACTGAATCCAAACTTCACAGAACAAATTCCCTGAATAAAAGGATTTGTTCTGTAAAACTTGCAGCCAAAAGGCTGCACTTGAGGACCTAGAAGGACACATATGATCTCAAGGCTGCAGGTTCCCTACCTCTGCCTTAATCATTTTTTATTTCCCTATTTGTAAAGTAGAGATAATTTAATTTACATATAAGATAATTTGCATTTTACCTGAAGATTTATTAAGAACTGTACATACATCAGTGCATCTTATCCTCACTATAATCTGTAAGGTAGGTGCTCTTACTGTCTTTATTTTCTTGGATGAGGAAGCTCAAGCTCAGATAAGTTACGTGATTTCCGTAGAGGTACATAGCTCTAATAACTAGCTCAGAGAGTTGTGAAAGTAAAATGAAACAATGTATGCAAAGTGTTTTTTCAAACCTTAAAGATCAATACAAATGTCAGCCATCACTAGTAATGACTGCAGATAAAAGCCACAAGTGTTAACCTTGTTAATTATCTTTGGGGAATTAGGTCATTGTGGTCACCTGGGGATGCCTTAAATCTAATCAAGTGCTGCTAATTTGCTTTCCCATATTCATGCTGTTTTGGGCCAGTGAGGTGCGACAGTGGATAGAACTCTGGACTTGGAATCAAGAATCATCTTCATGAGTTCAAATCTCTTTTTAGACCCTTTCTAGCTGTGTGACCCTGGGCAAGTCACTTAACACTGTTTGCCTCACTTCCTCATCTGTAAAATGAGCTGGAGAAGGATATGCCTAAACCACTGCAGTATCTTTGCCAAGAAAATCCCAAAAGGGAACATCAATGAACACCTTTATTTTGACTCTGTCAATCAGCACTAACATGGGTTGGCATATTTCTATATACATCTGGCTCCTCATCCTCCTAAGAAATCTGAGGTATAGCAAAAAAGGTGCATAAATTATGGCATTGACACAATGCAGAAGGAAATTTAATCATAGAATCTCCAATATATGTCTTGGCAGGTCCTCTAGTCTAGATAGCTGATGAAAAAAAATCCACCAAGTGGTCCTATATCTGCTGAAAGACCAGCATGGAGGGGGGGCTCACTACCTTCCAAGGTAACGATTTCTCTATTAGAAGATAACATTAAGTACCATAAATAGGTTGCTGCTGCTGTTAACTAGTGTCTGTGTGTGCTTTCTTGTTTCTCTTTTGATGCATTGAGCCTATATCTTTTTTTAGCTTCTAGACATTGCCTTTAACTCTGCCAACTCTGGACAATCGGGGGAAAAACAAAATCTTACCTCTCTTCTATGTGTTAGCCTTTCAAATCCTAGAAACCCATAAACATGATCTCTCCTAAGTTTTCTCTTATAACCTCAGGTGTTGTTGTTTTCCCCAATGTGTCTTCAGGTAGTACACATGCCTTCTTCCTTTGGCCATGTGCCAACTTACTGATGTCCTTTCTAAAAGGCAGCTTCCAGTGCTTAAGCTATGGTCTATTCAGGGATAGAGGATAGCAGAACTTCTCCTATTTCACTCGGAGGCTGTCTAAATCATCTAGAGAAGAGCTTCTTAAACTGTGGGTCATGACTGCATATGGGATGACAAAAAAATTTTAAACAGGTTTCTGAATGTGCAACAACCAAAAGTTAGTTAAAAATCAAATACCTAATGAATCTAGCACTTGCCTGTGTGGTGACCTGCAACGTCACTGCAGTTCACTTTGCACTCTGCATGTTCTTCATCCATGCAATGCCAACAAAGGTCGCTATTGGGGGAAAAACAAACAACAACAACAACAACAACAACAACAACAACAACAACAAAACGTTTAAAAAGACCTGACCTAGAGAAGGGCATCATAACCTTGTGTCCTGGACCCCTTTCCCAAAATGAAGAAGCCAGCCTAATCCCTTCTCAGAACAATGTTTTTAAAGCCATACAATACTTAGTACTACAAAAGAAATCAATTATGCTGCAACACATTAATTCTTTGTAAAATTACGATTTTATGGACATGTAAAGCCAGATTGTATCATATAGTCCTAAAACAATGATCCTATAGACTTTACCCTTCCCCTTGCAAATATAAAATGGAGATAAAAATAGTGCATATTTGTAAAGCCAATCATGAGCAGCTCTCCTGAGGAATGCTGCTATAAGTAACTTTTAATGTATTTTGGTGGGGGAGGGGGAGGAGGGGAAGGCAAGGCAATTTGGGTTAGGTGACTTGCCCAAGGTCACACAGCTAGTAAGTATGTCAAGTGTCTGAGGCCAAATTTGAACTCAGGTCCTCCTGACTCCAGGGCCAGAACTTCATTTACTGTGTCACCTAGCTGTAAATAACTTTAAGGATCTAATTGCATAGTACAGTGAACTCTGTTTATTCAGCAATAAACTAAAGCAAAACATTCAAGAAACTAAAGCACAACATTCACAATATAACATAACAACTTATTACTAAGGTAACTGTAATTACATAGTCTTAAACAAAACATATCATTCAGTAAGTCACAATCTCCTTAATCTCCTCAATCCAAATAAAGCCCTCTTTCATCTTGACTGGAGGCTGACTTCCAAACCTCTCTGCTCCTCTTCCATGGGTTGACTGCCCCCAACTCTTGCCTGGATTCACTTGACTATTGCCTCGATTCACAGGTAAGCAGCTTTCCACTCTGGTTCTATATCTCAGCTTATGGGGATAGTGCTACTCCAAGTTCTCTATAGCTTCTGTTTCTAGGAGAACAAAGTTTAGCAGGGCTACAACAATATTTACACACATTAAGCTTAACAGAGCTACAACAATATTCACACATGTCACTGGCACTGTCATCTCAATCCACTTTCTAACAAAGTAACACAAATCAACAGACAAGGCTTCAGTCTGAGAAATCAAACACAAACCAACAGTAAACTCCCAGGACTTCTATAACAGCAGTAAAGTCCTCTTTCAGGACTTCTGTAATAGCAGTAAAGTCCTTTTTTAGGAATTCTGTAACAATAGTAAAGTCCTCTTTCAACAGTTGACAAGGTTCTGACAAGGTAAAATCAAAACAGACAGAACAGACATACATAGTGCCAACATCACAAACATTCTCTCGCTTAGCTCTGCTCTCTCCCAGCTCTGCTTGAACTTTGCTCTGCTCCTTCCTGTTTAACCCTTCCTGGCATCTCCCTTGTGATTAAGGCCAATAATTAATAATAACAATAACAACAACCATAATAATAACTAGTAGTGATATAGTACTTTAAGGTTTGCAAAATACTCATTTGATCCTCAGGTTCTTTTCTTTTCATTTTCCATATGGTGAAACTGAGGCACAGAGAGGTTAAGTAACTTGTATAGGATTAGACAACTAAGAAGTGTCTGAAACAGATTCAAGATTCTACTCACCATGAAATTTAACAGCTTAATGTTATAATGAACCTTATGGTGTTTATGTATCTTCCTACACTATCTGAACACATAGAGACAGTAGCACAGTGAAAAGGGCACTGAATTTTGAGGAAGACTACCTGAGTTTGATTCTTAGCTACCCTCTTGAACAAATTATTTTTACTTTGGGAGCTTCACGCTCCTTAACAGCAAAAGAAACCATTGGCAAGCATTATTTGTAATGAGGATAAGCTAGAAGTCATTCCAATAAGACCAGGACTGAAATAAGGATGGCCAATATTATTCAATATGTATTGGAAATCCTAGCAATAACAATAAGAGAATGAAAAAATAAAGAAAATCAGAATGAGCAATGAGGTAATATAACTATTTATTTTTGTGGATGATATTCTTGGAAAATCCTAAAGATTCAACTAAAAATCTAGTTAAAACAATAATTTTAGCAAAGTAGTTGGACATAAATCATCACCATTTCTACATATCACCAGCAAAACTTTACAAGAAGAAATACTACAAGATTTTCCATTTAAAATAACTGTAGGTAGCATAAAATACCTGGGAGTATACCTGCTAAAACAAAACCAGGAATTACACAAACATAGCTATAAAACACTCTTTACATGAGTAAAGTTGGATTTAAATAAATGGAGAAATAATTGCTTTTTCATGGGTGGACAGAGCCAATATAATAAAAATGAAAATTTTGCCTAAATTAATATACTAATTCAGATTCATCCCAATTAAATTAACAAAAATAATTTATTGGGTTAGAAAAAAATAATAACCAAATTCATTTGAAAGAACAAAAGGATAAGAATTTCAAAGGAATTAATGAAAAAATGTTAAGGGAAGGAGGTTTAGAAGTACCAGATTTTAAACTATATTATCAGGCAGTAATTATTAAGACTATCTAGTACTAGCTAAGAAATAGAAAGATAAATAAGTAGGGGTGGCTATATAGCGCAGTGAGCGCTGGCTCTGAAGTCAGAAGGACCTGGGTTCAGATCCAGCCTCAGACACTTAACACACACAAATGAAAAACCTAGATATGTGACCATGGGCAAGTTACTTAACCCCAATTGCCCTCTAAAAAAAAAGGTAAATAAGTGTAACAGAGTAAACATGCAGTACTCAAAAGTAAATGACCATAGTATACTTGTATTTGACAAATATTAAGACTTAAGCTTGTGGGATAAGAATTAACTATTTGTTAAGTATTGTTGAAAAAAACTAGAAAGCAGTCTGGCAGAAATTCTATATAAACCAGTATCTTAACTCTTTACCAAGATAAGACCGAAATGGATACATGAACTTGATATGAAAGAAGATATTAGAAGCACATGGAATGTACTGTCTATCAAACTTATGGATAGGAGAATTTATGGATAAACAAGACATAGCATTATGAAATGTATAATGGAGAACTTTTACTAAGTTAAATTAAAAAAAAATTGTACAAATGAAACCAATGTTTTCAAGAATAGAAAGAAAACAGAAAATTGAGGGAAAATAATTATAGTCTCTCAGATGAAGGTGTCATCTTAAATATATAGAGAACTTTGTCAGATTTATAAAAATAGGAGTCATTTCCCAATTGATAAGTGGTTAAAGGATATGAATAAGCAGTTTTTCAATGAAGAAATCAAAGCTACTTATAGTTATGTAAAAATGCTCTAAATTATTATTGATTAGAGTAATGCGAATTAAAACAACTTCCAGATATCATTTACATGTATCAGATTAGATAAAATGATAGAAGGGAAAAATGACAAATGTTAGAGGGGATGTGGAAAAGTTGGGACACTAATACACTATTGGTGCAACCATTTTGGAGAGCAATCTACACTTATGCACAAAGTGTTATAAAAATGTACATATCCTTGAACCCACCAGGGCCACTTTAGGTCTGTTGCCAAGGTGATCAAGGAAAAAGGAAAAGAACTTATATGTTCTAAAATATTTATTGAAGTCCTCTTGGTGGTGGCAAAGAACTAGAAGTTGAGGGGATACCCATCAATTAGAGAACAGCTAAACAAATTATCGTGTACGATTGTGATGGAATATTACGGTGCCATAAGAAATAATGAGTAGTTTGATTTTAGGGAAAAAAAAAACATGGGGAAGTCATGAACAATATAATAAAGAGTGAAATGAGCAAAACCAAGAGAACATCCTATATAGTAAAAGTAATATTGTTTGAAGAATAATTGTGAATGACTAAGTTTTCTGTATAAATACTCAAATCAATTACAAATAACCTATGAAGAAAAATACTACCTACCTCCAGAGTAGGAATTGATAAATAGTAGCATGCATAGTATGGTTTTACACACACACACACACACACACACACACACACACACACACACGAACGCACGCGCACACACACGCACATGAAAACGCACACACACACCTGTCAAATGGTGACCTCTAGTGAGAGGTAAGGAGGGAGGGAAGGAGATAGTAGAGAACTTGAAAGGTAACAAAAATAGATGAAATTAAATTTTAAAAAATCTATATAAGCCAAAGTTATATGCTTTGATAGGATTCAAAGAAACAATCCAAGGATCATGGCTCTTTCAGGAGAATGTGACAAACCAAAAATATTGAAATGTTGAAAATATTCTTGTATAGATAAAAATTAAAACTTTTGATTATAGATATGAAAAATTGATTGAAAGAGTCTATACATTACTAAAAATGGTCAGGGTTTGGGAGGGCATCTCTCCAATTAAATTCTGCAGCATATAGTGGTTACATTTCAAAAAATGTAGTAACAAACAACATTTTTTAATATCTAAAAAAAGATCTTTAAATATAAAAAGGGGAACTTGAAAATTAACTAATTATGCTACAGTAACAAAAATTAAAAAGGAATAGTACATTCCAAAGTCAGAGAATGAAATAGTATATTTCAGAAGAAATTGTTATGATATTTTCCCCAAAGGCAGGAAAACTCAAGTTGCAACGTCAAATAACAGCCCTGAGACTAATTTTCAATAACAAAGAAGTTGAATCAAGAAAATGAAGCATTTTACATCTTCTGAAAAAAAAAAAGTGGGAAAATTTTTTTCAGTTACCAGATACTTTAAACAATAGAATCAAAAGAAGTTCAAATAACCACAATTATATAAAAAAATGGTGATGGAAAATTGTGTTTATAGTTGTTTTTTTCCCCAGAAAGATTAGTCTATGTAGAAAAAAAGATAATCAAGGAACAAATAGGACGTAAGTGGCTAATGATTAAATATGAACCTAAGCAAATAAGGAAAGAGAAGGTAGTTGAATTGAATTAATTTTCCATAAATTAAAACCCCTGACTCCATGTAAGAGAATAACAAAGTATGAAGTTTGGAGAAGAGCACTAACCTACAAAGTTGACTGGGTGATGCCCCTTTACCAAGTTCATAGAAAAACAGGGAAAGAATAATAATTCTAGGATTATCTCAATGAAGGGACTCGGCTGAAGGATAAAAGAATGAAAGCACTGGGAAAGATAAACTGGACTGCGGGAACAGTAATAGCAGAAGTTCAGCAAAAGAAAAGGAAAAAATGGCCAATAAAGAAACTTCTTACAAGTAAAGTGGTTCATGTTGTACCAAGTACAGTGACCACATAATATATAGGGTGGGACTTGCATATTAGGAGAACATCTTTTCTGAGAAAAAAAAATGTCCTTGGATGAGCATCTCACTCCAGGGGATAGTGGATAGTAATTTCCAAAGACAATCGGCACCCAGAAAAGTAGGCTGGAAATAGAACCAGAGATAGTGTAATATATTCTTAGGGATGGAGATGAACCATGATAAGGGGAGGGTAAAGATACTGATTGGGGACATAGAGTGATACCTACCATATAATACTGTTTCCATCTGACATTTTTTTTATGAATTGGTATTTCTGAGTGGGTACAGTAGGTAAAAGGGGTATGATCTACAAAGGCAATAGATTTAGTCTCTTCCCTGTCTTCTGCAAGAGTTCATGCAGTAGAGGAAGCAGCAGGTATTAACTCTCCCCTGCTCCTCACTTTGGTGTCAAAGTAGGAAAACCAGGTTTTATCTAGGAGTCAGACTTAGGTCTGCCTGCTGTATTTCCAATGAATTGTGATGACTAGCTCATTGCATTTCCAGTTTCCTTCCTTTTTGTGGATGGAACTTCTCCTTTAGGTGTGTCCAAAATGGATGAAATCGTAGGTCTGGGCAAAGACATAAAAGTATCAATAATTAATATCACATTATCATTCCTTAATAAAATTGATAACAATGATTAAATTGACATTAATTAATGATAATATTTTTATTAAGTTTTATAGTGCTTTACTGATTCAAAGTTTTCTACAGATATTTTCTCATTTGATAAAGCCTTCTTTTGAAATGCCTACACTTTCCCTAAACCTTAAGATGTAGCAGGAGATAGCATTGAATAGACTGGATATTCCTACAGAAGGTCTTGTTTCAAATTCCAGTTGGACACCTAGTAGTTGTGATCTTAGGAAATGAATGTCTTCTCTCTATACGTTAGTGTTTGTCTCTATAAAATGTGAAAGTAATCTTTACCCCCAACAGTCTTGAAGGGTTATAGAGGAGGAAAATGCTTTGTGAAAAATAGAGTACTATGTAAATATGAGATAATATTTCAGCTGATGGCATCATTTCAGGCTTGGCCTGATACATCATTCACCACCATCAATAGTGACCCTCATTTTAGTTTATCTTTTCTCCACTGTTTTTAGTGCACTCAAGAAATCAACACCATAGTTTAATAGAACCACTTCACATTTAATATGATCAGGAAAGATGACATATCAAGGGCTCCTCATTCTTGGACTAGGTCTCTTAATTTTTCATTTGTCATAATGCACCTCATTGTATGCATGACCACATTCATGTAATTGGCAAAGGCGTCTCTGTATTTGCTTTCAGAGATGCCCAAGCTTATCCAGGGACACACCTGAAAGGACAGTGATGAATCTTGGAGATAATAGCAGCTGGCGAGCTGTAGGGGTGAAGAATCTATTATCTGATATAAACTGCTCGTCCATGTGAGATGAATGAACTCTTAGAGTGGCACCGTTTAGCACGCCAGCAAAGATAATTTACTGAGCTCTACCAGGCACCCACAGTCACAGAATTCTTTACCTATGGGTGAGCTGTTTATTCAGGACAGTCTGTTTATTTCTCTCTTTTTGTTCTCAGATTTGGATTACTAATTAATAATAGGCAATAATCATCTGTAATGTGATTTGGAAAAGAAAATGGCAAACCATTCCAGTAAAATTGCCAAGAAAACCCCAAATAGGGTCATGAAGAGCTGGACACAGCTGAAAACAATAGACCAACAACATTTTGGGCATCTACATGGTACAATAGAGAGCACCAGGCCTGGAATCAGGAAAACTCTTCTTGAGTTCAAATCCAGCCTCAGACGCTAACTAGTTGTGTGACTTTGGGCAAAGCATTTAATCCTGTTTACCTCAGTTTGCTTATCTATAAAATGACCTAGAGAAAGAAATGACAAACCACTCTAATATGTTTTCCAAGAAAACCTCAAAAGGGGACATGAAAAGTCCAAAACACCTGTAAAATGACTAAATAACAACAGTGTATTTATGCCTTTGCATAGGTCATAATTTATTAACAGATTATATATACACATAATTACTCATAAATTATATATTATACATAATTATACAGAAATTGTATATATAAATAAATCACAGATCATGATAGTTTCTTTTCTTTTCCAAGCATTTGAAATTGTTACATATAAGAAAGATAAGACTTTTTTCTGTTGGACTGGAGAACAGAATTAAGAGCAAAGTATAAGAACTATTATCAGGCAAGAATTAGAGCTGTCCCAAAATGGAACATGACTCTTTAAAAGGATTGGAAACCTCAAATTTTAAGGACTTCTAACGAAAGTTCTAGAATTATTTGCTTCTCTGAAAAAAGAGGGATTCCTGTTTAGGTAGGGGCTGGTTTTAACTGAATTTGAAGTTCCTTCAAACTCTGAGATTTTATAATTCTCAAAGAATTCTGTTGTTTCTGTAAAGGACCTAATAAGAATTATTCATGGAATCTCTGGAGCATAATTACTATTGGGCATTTTGAGCATATGACTATACCAGACAATTTCTATGGAAAAGTTTGTAAATTATTGCCTTTCTAACTTATGAATAAGAAAAGTTGATTGATATAAATACTAGGAAGAAGAGCAAATGAGAAATTTAGATCATGGAGTACATTGAGTTAAACCCTTTCATTTGATACATGAGAGAACTAATACATCAGAGAGACTATAGGTTTTATGCTAGGTCACATAGCTAGTCAGTATCAGAAACAAGATTCGAATTAATGTTTTCTGATTTCAGAACTAGTCTCATTGTACTAATCAGCAGAATATTATTGTTATTGGAGTGGAACAGGTAAATCCATAGGAGTTATAGATTTAGATTGTGAGTAGAATCATAGAAGCAGGGTGTTGAAAAAACTTCAACATCTGAAAAATCATTCACAGAATGTTTTTCCAGCCAATCCATTCAACATTTCTTACATGTTTGCTATGTACAGATCAATGTGCAATATTCTGGGAAAATACAAAGGTCAATAGAACAGAGTATTTGCCTCTAAGGAGCTGGTAATGTCACAGGGAAGATAAACCACATACAAGATAACTAAAATGAATTGTAATGTGTAAAGTAAAAACAGAAACTACAAACAGCACACTAGTCAAGGTTCAAGAAAGGAAGCCTTCTTTATGTCTGAGCTGATTAGGGAAGTCATCCTGGAGGAGGTGGCATTTGAATTGGAAGAGTATGAAAAATTTCAAAAGGTGAAAAATCAGGGGTGCCAAGACATAGAACTCATTAACGGTCCTCTTCAATGTTAGAACTTATATATGAAAGTGCCAGCATAGGGGTAAAAGAGAGGTTTGTGAGGTACTGGCCACACTTTACTAGTAAAGTAACATGTGTGGGTTTGGGCACATGATGCCTGAGTTTCAGGTTCAGCTTCTTTTTTTTTTTCCAAGTAAATAGTATTTTTTTCCAACTACATGTAAAAACAGTTTTCAACATACACTTTACGATTTTGAATTCAAATTATTTTCCTTCTCTCCCACCACCCCGCTCCCCAAGACAGCAAGCAATCTGATATACATGTGTAATTGTTCCACATTATTCAGGTTGTGGAAGAAGAAAGAGGACAAAAGGG
Source organism: Gymnobelideus leadbeateri (assembly GCA_011680675.1). Lineage (NCBI taxonomy): Eukaryota > Metazoa > Chordata > Mammalia > Diprotodontia > Petauridae > Gymnobelideus > Gymnobelideus leadbeateri. Next base: position 679,720 of record WOXC01007456.1, on the reverse strand, counting down.
AAAAGTCATGCAAGGCAAAAACAACAACAACAAAAAAATTAAAAAGTGAAAACTATGCTTTGATCTGCATTCAGACTTCATAGTTCTTTCTTTGGACATGGATAGAATTTTCCATGATGAGTCTTTTGGGATTGGCTAGATCATTGTATGATTGAGAAGAAATAAGCCAATCAAAGTTGATCATTGTACAATGTTGCTATTACTACATACACAGGATTTCTGGTTATGCTCACTTCACTCAGCATCAGTTCATATAAGTTTTTCTGGATTTTTCAGGAATCCCCTACTCATCAATATTTTTTTGCTTTTTGGATGGTGGAATTCAGGACAATTGGGGTTAAGTGACTTGCCCAAGGTCTCAAGGCCAGTAAGTGTTAAGTATCTGAGGCCAAATTTGAACTCAGGTTCTTCTGACTCCAGGGCCAGTGCTCTATTCACTGTGCCACCTAGCTGCCCTCGCTTATCCATTCTTATAGAACAATAGTATTCCATTAAATTCATATATTGCAACTTATTTAGCAATTCCCCAGTTGACAGGCATTCCTTCAATTTCTGCTTATTTGCCACAACAAAAAGAGCTGCTATAAATATTTTTGGACACATAGGTTCTTGTTTCCTTTTTAATGATCTCTTTAAGATACAGACCTAGTAGTTGTATTATAGGATCAAAGTGTATGCACAATTTGATTGCCCTTTGGGCATGGTTGCAAATTGCACCCCAGAGTGGTTGGATCAGTTCGCAATTCCATCAACAATGCATTAGCATTCCAATTTCCCCAACCTTTTCCAACCTTTATCAATTTCCTTTTCTGTTGTGTTAGTCATCTGACAGGTAATCTATTTGGTGGTAACTCAGAGTAGTTTTAATTTGCATTTTTTTAATCAATAGTCATTTAAACATTTTTTACATGTGACTATAGATAGCTTTAATTTACTCATCTGAAAGCTGCCTGTTCATAACCTTTGAGCATTTATAGATTTGGGAATGACTTGTATTCTTACAATTTTTACTTAGTTCTTTATAATTTTAAGTAATAAGACATTTGGATGGCGGAGTATAAACAGCTCATCCAAGCCACTCTGCCCCCAGATTCCCTCCAAACTATGTCAAAGGGGACTCTGAACAACTTCTGGAGCCCCAGCACCCACAGAACGACAGAGAGAAGCTAACCTCCCACTGAGCATCCCTGCAGTAAGGACCAGAGCAGCGCTCTGGGAGCCAGCAGCGCGCAGGACACAGAGCACGGGGAACCAAGCCGAGCAGCGCCCAGGTCCCAGTGAGCTGAGGTTTTAGCCCCAGGGTGGCAGGGCCAGCAGCCGGCTGGAGAGACCCCAGAACACCAGCAGCTGTGGCAACTCCAGAATTATCAACATAGACATGCCTAGGAAAAAGTGAGAGGTTAGTGCCCTATGGACTTTGGGACCAGTATTTGGGGAATGCGTCGGCTTCCTCCCCTGGGGGCTAGAAGCCTCTGAGGAGACACACCATTTTGTAGTTTTCAGAGGCAGCTCCAGCTCCTGGCCTGCTAACTGTAGGGAGATCCAGTGATCAGTCTTGGGGGGTAATCGCTCTTGCTTTAACCTCCCTGGATCTGGATTGTGATCTGGGGTGGAAGTTGTGGGTGGGTTTACAGATTGCCAGAAACGGAAGTTGCCGTCCCACGCGTTCAGGACGAAAATTCCCCTATTTGTCGGCAAAGCCATAGCGTGGCAAAAAGATCAAAAGTCAAGAAATTAAGTGGCAACATGCCAAGGCAAAGGAAACAGAAAAATGCAACCCTAGACTCCCATTTTGGGGACATAGAGTGGGAAAAGGACTGTGAGGTCAGAAGTCCTGCTCCAAAAGCCCCAGGGGAAAACATGAGTGGGTTGCAGGCCATAGAGGACCTTAAGAAGGACTTTAAAAATCAAATAAGAGAAGTGGAGGAAAAATTGGAAAGAGAAATGAGAAGGATGCAAGAAAAGTATGAAATGAGAATCAACAGCCTGACTACGAAAACAACACCTTAAAAAATAGACTAATTCACATGGCAAAGGAGGCCCAAAAGGGCAATGAGGAGAAGAATGCCTTAAAAAGTCGAATTTGCCAGATGGAAAAAGAATCTCAAAAGTTCACTGAGGAGATTCATTCCTTCAGAGTCAGACTGAAGCAAATGGAAGCTAATGACTTTATGAAAAATCAAGATGCTGTTAAGCAGATCCAAACAAATGAAAGATTAGAAGGCAATGTGAAATAACTCATGGGAAATACCACTGATCTGGAAAATAGATCCAGGAGAGACAATTAAAAATTATTGGACTACCTGAAAGAAAGAACCTAGAAACCACCCTTCAAGAATTTCTCAAGGAAAATTGCCCTGATATTTTAGATCCAGAGGGCAAAATAGAGGTTGAAAGAATCCACTGATCACCTCCTGAAAAAGATCCCAAAAAGAAAACTCCCAGGAATATTATAGCCAGGTTCCAGAATCCCCAGATCAGGGAGAAAATACTACAAGCAACCAGGAAGAAACAATTTCAATATTGTGGAAACACAATCAGAATAGCCTAGGACCTGGCAGCTTCTACACTGAGGGATCGAAGGGCATGGAATAGGATATTCCAGAGGGCAAAAGAGCTGGGACTGAACCCAAGGGTCACCTACCCAGCAAAACTAGTATTTTGTTTCAGGGGAAAATATGGTCATTCAGTGGAATAGAGGACTTTCAAGCATTCTTGAAGAAAAAACCAGAATTGAATAGAAAATTTGACATCCAGACACAAGAAGCAAGAGATGCCTGAGAAGGTAATCAGGGAAAAGAAATCAAAAGGAACTTATCAAAGTTGAACTATTTATATTCCTATATGGAAAAACAATAATTGTGACTGATGAAATTTTTCTCACTATGAAAATAATGGAAGAAGGGTGTGTGGTCATATGCATACATATGTGAATGTGTGTGTATATGGTTACAGTTATATATGGATAGAGGGCATAGGTTGAATTTGCTGGGAAGGGAGGATGCTCAAGGGATGAAATTATGAGGTGAGAGAGGAAAGTGTCAAGAGGAGATGGGGAGAGACAGGGTAGGGTAAACTATCTCATGTAGAAGAAGCAAGGGGAAGTGGTTGCAAGGGAGGGGAAGAATAGGAAGGCAAAAAGGCAAAACCACATTCTCATTGAATTTGGTTCAGGGAGAGAATGACATACATATTAAATGGGATATCTCAACCTGCAGCAGAATGGGGGGAAGGGGGATGAGAGGAGGGATGATGGATGGGAGGGCATCCTTGGGGGGAGGGGAGGTTGGAAGTACCTACTATAGAAGAGAGACAGGATCAAGTAGGGAATGGACCAGGTGGGGGGTGGGATGAGTGGGAGGGAATTATAAGCAGCCTTGTACAATATATCTACTATGGTAATGTTTTGCATGGCTAGACATGTACAACATATACTGAATTACTTATCTTCCCAGAGGGAATGGGTGACAAGGGAGGAAGGAAATGGATCTGAAATTAGAGGTCTTAAGATTAAATGTTTCAAATATATATATATATTCTATTATTAATACTCTTTTGCTTGTAATTGGGAGATAAGATGTGCAGGCATTGGGACACAAAGATTCACCTTCCTCTAATGGAAAAGTCGAAGGGGGTAGGGGGGAAGGTATAGGAGAGAGCAGATTGGAGGTAGCGATATCTTGCGGGACTGCTATTCTGGGAGGGTAGGTAGGGGAAAAAGAGGCGGCGGGAATGATTGTAAGTCAAAATCTGGTGGAAATGAATGATGTAAAACAGAACAAAAATAAAATAAAAAAAAAAGAAATAAGACCTTTATCAGAAATTTTTGCTTTAAAATGTTTCCCATATTTCTCCTTTCCTTCTAATCTTGGTGTGTTGATTGCTTGTGCAAAACATATTTTTAATTTAATATAATCACAATTATCCATTGTGAATTTCATTATGTTCTCTATCTCTTGTCCAGTCATAAATTCCTCATTCCTCCATAGATCTGACAGATAATCTATTTGTTGTACTACTAATTATGGTATCCCCTTTATGTCAAAATTATGTACCTATTTTGATCTTTTCTTGGTGTATGGCATGACATCTTAGCCTATGCTTAGCTGCTGCTATGCTATTTTTTAGTTTTCCCATCACTTTTTGTCAAACAGTGAGTTCTAATCCCATAATGCTGGAGTCTTTGGGTTTATCAAACAGTAGATTGCTATAGTAATTATATCACATGAAGAGGCATGAAAGACCTGTGTCTTGTTTGCCTAATCTATTCCACTGATCTACCACTCTATTTCTTAATCAGTCCCAAGTAGTTTTGAAGATTGACATTTTATATAATATAGTTTATATATATATATATAGTTTTTGATCTGAAATGACTAGGCCACCTTTCTTGCATTTTTTTCATTAATTCACTTGGTACTATGATGTTTAAAAAGGTTTGAGAAACATAATTTCTGGGTAATTTTCATTTTCATTTTTCCCTACAGGATATGAGATTCCTTTATCCAACTGAGTGTGTATGTTATTCCCTCTTTGAACCAAATCCAATGAGATTAATGTTCAAATAAAGTTAACACCCCTCCCTTCATTCCCTCTACTGTAAAAGATCTTTCATGGCTTTTCATGTGATATAATTTGTTCCATTCTATCTCCCCCTTTCCTCTTCTCCCAGTACAATCCTTTTTTATCCTTTATTTTTATTTTCTTTATCATCACTTCAATCATAGTTGATCATTGCACAGTGCTGCTATTATTATACACTGGTCTCCTGGTTCTGCTCACTTCACTCAGCATCAGTGCATGTAAGTCTTACCAGGTTTTTTTAGAAATCCCCTGGTCATCATTTCTTATAGAACAATAGAATTCCATTGCACTCATATACCATATCTTATTTAGCCATCCCCCAATTTAACCAGACCTTCACCCTCTGTCTATATATACTTCTAAATGCCTTAACAGAGATTCAGTCCTTAAGAGTTATAAGTGGGGATGGCTAGGTGGTGCAGTGAGTAGAGCGCCGGCCCTGGAGTCAGAAGGACCTGAGTTCAGATCTGGCCTCAGACACTTAACCCACACAAACAAAAAAAACCTAGCCGTGTGACCTTGGGCAAGTTACTTAACCCCAATTGCTTAAAAAAAAAGAGTTATAAGTGGCATCTTCCCATGGAGGTATGTAAACACTTTAACCTTATGGAATACCATGGTTTTTATTTCTTTCCTCTTTTCCTTTTTATCTTTCTCTTGAGTCTTGCATTTGAAGATCAAATTTTCTGTTCAGTTCTTGTCTTTTCATCAGGAAAATTTGAAAGTTTCCTATTTCAAATGAATGTCCATTTCCCCCTCTGAAACATTATGCTTAATTTTGCTGGGTATTTGATTCTTGGTTATAATCCAAGCTCTTTTGTCTTCTGGAATACCCTGTTCCAATCCTTCTGATCTTTTAATGTAGAAGTTGCTAAATTCTTTGTAATCCTGACTGTGGTTCCTTGATATTTGAAATATTCGTTTCTGGCTGCTCACAACATTTTCTCTTTCATCTGTAGTTTTGGAATTGGCTACAATATTCCTTGGAGTTTTCATTTTGGGATCTCTTTCAGGAGATGATTGGTTGATTTTTCAATTACTATTTTACCCTCTGATTCTAGAATCTCAGGTAAGTTTTCCTTGATATCTATCTATCTATCTATCTATCTATCTATCTATCTATCTATCTATATTGCTTTTTGAAGGGGGGAAGGCAGGGGAATTGGGGGTAAGTAACTTGCCCAAGGTCACATGGCTAGTAAGTATTAAATATCTGAGGCCAGATTTGAACTTTGAAGTCCTGTAGTGCTCCTGACTCCAGGCCTGGTGCTCTATTCACTGTGACACCTAGCTGCCCTGATAATTTCTTGAAAGGTGCTTTCCAGGCTCTTTTTAAAAATCATGTCTTTAAGCTAGTATGATAATTCTTAAATTATCTCTCTTGGACCTGTTTTCCAGGTCAATTGTTTTTCCAATGAGGTACTTTCCATTTTCTTCTGTTTTTTCATTATTTTGGTTTTCTTGGACTGATTCTTGATAACTTGTAGAGTCATTAGTTTCCATTTGTCCAATTCTAATTTTTAAGGGATTATTTTTTTCAGTTAGCTTTTGTGCCTCCTTTCCTATTTGGTAAATTCTACTTTTAAAAGATTTGTTTTCTTTAGTCAATTTTGTGCTTTCTTTTCCAAGCTGTTAACTCTTTTTTCCCCTTAAGTTTCTTGCATAACTCTCATTTCTTTCCCAATTTTTTCTTCTGCCTCTTTTACATGATTTTAAAAATTCTTTTTCAGCTCTTCCAAGAGGACTTTTTGGATTTGAAATCAATTCATATTGCCCTTGGAGGTTTCTCCTATAGGAATTTTGACATTCTTGTCCTCTTCTGAGTTTGTTTTGATTTTCAGTATCACCACTGTAGTTTTCTGTGGTCAGGGCTCTTTTCCCACTCTGTTTTGGAGGGTTGCTCATTGTTTAGCCTATTTCTTGACTTTTAAAGTTGAGTTCTTCTGGAGTGCAGGGGGCACTGTCCCACTCTTCTTGCAATTGCCGACAGGAGGCTGTTCATTGACTTTCTCTGCTGGATTCTCTGGGGCTGCAAGTTTGCTCCCTGAGCTAGCCTGGTCAGGCTTAGTTTCATCTTTTTGTTCCCAGGGTTCTGGGATTAGCAGTTTGCCTGTTGTTCTGGGGCTACAGGCCTCATAGCTGTCCTGGTGTGCCACTTGACTACTGAGATAGGACCACGGGATGTCAGTTGCTGATCTGTTCTGTAGCTAAAAGTCTCCTCATTGCTTGGTCTTGTTACTGCCTATGCTGGGCTCCCCTTTTATCCAAATGAGATAGAACTTTCCTGAAGTCCTTCTAAGTTATCTTGGGCTGACCAATTGTTTCCATTTGTCTTTTTGTAGGTTCCCTTGTGTAATGGAAATGCAGATTTAAAGATCTTCCCTGCCCCTAGCTTAAGTGCACCTGGAGCCTATGGTGGCAGGCTTGTTTTTCAGGAAAGCCCACACCTTGATACTTTGTGATTGGGCAGTGGGTCAAGGAGGTTTTTACAATCTCTGAGCCAGGAGAAGGCTATATAAACTCTGATGAGAGGCTTTGCTTTGGGGCTCACTTTGAGAAGTGTTGTGTGATTTGACCAGATGAGACTCTGGGAAGCCGTTATTGAGAGCCCCCCGGCTTTGAAAACCCAGATGTTGATGCTTCCCTCTCTGGTAACTGTGATTTGGTATTGATATAATGGTAGGACAGTTTGGAAGCCTGTCTGTTTGATCTGTAAGTTCTGTAACTCTGAAGTTCGGGGTGCTGACCTTTTCCCCCTGAACTAGGTAATGTATGTTTGTTTGATTAAAGTAAGCTTGTTAACCCATTTTGAGTTGCTTTCCTTTTGAAAAGCAGCTCTAAGAACCTGTGTTGGCAGTCACCCTGGGGATATTGGGGTGCTTGCTGCTACACCTTGCTACAGAATTCTTTGAGAGGATTGATTTAAAGTTGTTTTTGAGGGAAACTGGTGAGATCTCAGACAACTGTGTGGCTTCTCTCCACCATCTTGTCTCTACTTCCCTAGGCCCAGCTGCAATAACCACTGACTCTGTAGCCATGGACAAGACATTTAATATGACTCAATTGTTTCATCCATAAAATGAGTTAAATAAACACTTTTAGCATCCATACTCTTAGGGTTATGGGGGGAAAAATAACCTCATCAATCTTAAAATTTTATGTAAATGTGAGGTGATAGAAAAGATAAGGTGTTAGACTTTGCAGCAGGAAGATTATAGTTCATATTCTGTCTCAAATACTTAGCTTGTGATCTTGGGTAAGTCACTTAATCTCTGTTGACCTTATTTTCTTTTTTTTTTTTTAATTAATTTATTAGTTTAGTTTCAGTTAACAAGATTCAATTCCATAGTTCCTTGATTTTCAAATTTCCTTTACTTCCCTCCCCCCTCCCCTCATGACATCATATAGTACAGTATAGGGTCTGCAAATGCATTCATATTAAACATTATTCCAATTACAAAGGCATATTGTACTAGGTGGGATGAAAGATGGTAAGGAAGAAGTAAAACCAAACAATGAGAAGAACAAGACCATTTAGTTTGCTTCCATCAGGATTCAGGCTCAGTTCTTTCTAGTTATATCTCTGGATGGCGCATTTCTCACTTTCTTGAGTCATTCGGGATTAACTTATATCACTGCATTGCTGAAAAGAGCCCAGTCTGTCATAGTTGGTCATCACAGATATGGTATGTCTGTGATTGCATACAAATTTCTTCTGATTCTACTCTTCTCGCTCAGCATCAGTTTGTATAAGTCTCTCCAGGTAATTATGAAATCTGTCACCTCCTCGTTTCTTATAGCACAATAAAATTCCATTACATTCATATACCACAACTTGTTTAGCCATTCCCCAATTGATGGGCACCCCTTTAGTTTCAAATTCTTTGCAACCACAAAAAGGGCTGCTAAAAATATTTTTGTACATATGGTTCTTCCTCCCACTACTATGATCTCTTTGGGATATAACCCTAGGAGTGGTATGGCTGGGTCAAAGGGTATGAAATTATTTATAATCCTTTGGGCATAATTCCAGATTGCTCTCCAGAATGGTTGGATAAGTTCACAACTCCACCAGCAATGTATTAGCGTTCCAATTTGCCCACATCCTCTCCAGCATTTGTCACTTTCTTGTTTTGTCATCTTAGCCAATCTGACTGGAGAGATGTGGTATCTCAGAGTTGTTTTGATTTGCATTTCTCTAATTAATAGTGATTTAGAGCATTTCTTCATATGCTTATAGATATCTTTAATTTCTTTCTCTGAAACCTTCCTATTCATATCCTTTGACCATTTCTCAATTGGGGAATGGACCTTATTTTCTACATTGGTAAAATGAGGGTAATATTGCCTACCTCAGAGGGCACTTGTAAAGATCAAATGAAACAACATACTGCAAGTGCTTCAAAACCCTGAAGTGCTATGTAATGAATTTTGGAAGAGCAGTCTATGTAACAACAAAACCAAAACCAAAAAATAAACAACAGAAAAACAAGCAAACAACAACAACAAAAAAAGCAAACCATAACTATTCATAATTCAGACTCTTGTCAAATATATGTAAACAAAAATACCAGATTACATTAGGAGTCTTTCTCTGCCTGGTACAAGTAAATCAACAGTGGGGGTAGTAGTAGAGAAAGAAGGCTTATCATTTGCAAAATGTATTTGTATTTGCAAAAACTTGACATTTCTTGTCAGGATTTTGGGTTAGTGCATTCGACCAGAAACATACAATGTTTGAATATAAATGACCAGGAAAACAAACAAACAAAAAATGAACATTTAGAGATTTATTTGTTTGCTGGGAATTGGGGGAGGGTGTAGCCATATTGGTAGAAAAAAGAAAAAATAAAAGGAAAAAGGGATAAGGACTTTGCTTTAAGTGAATAGAGTCTTACTTCATCACATCTCCAGGACAAGTACAATTGGAAAAACAAAATAAAACACAACCCTCACCACAATAAAAAACTGAAACAAATGAAGAACCTTAAAAAAAAATAGTAGTATAGACCCATTTAGTTACTCTTAAGGAAAGACCCAGTCAACCATACAAAGAATCTCATTGTCCTGCCACTCTACAAATGAATTCTGAAGAGCTAGATAAATCCTCAATTTTTGGGCGGGGGGGGGGTGGGGTATCTAAACAGCCACAGGCAGACATACATGATGCAGAATAAATTGAAATGGTATATGTGAAGAAGCAATATTCTTTCCTCTCTTCAAACCCAGTTTGATTCCTGTAGACTACTGTCATCATCCTCCTGATCTTCCTTATTGATAATAATAAATACCTAGAAAACATTCTAGAATAGATTATTAAATGAAAGGTTTGTTAGCATTTATTTAAAATGATCTTAGAATTGAGTGTGTATTTACCAATAAAAGTCATGTCAGACTAATCTAATTTACTTTTATGAGGGGGAAAACAGATTATTAAGAAATTACTATGTATCTAGAGTATTTGTATCCACCCCTAACTCCCACCTAACACACAGGGTTCCTATACTATTAATTCAAGGAAATGCTGTCTGTAGGTTTCTAGATTTCAGTAAGGCATATGCCAGAAGTCATTACAATACTATCTAGTGCTTAGCATAATACATAGTACTTAGTATAATGCCTCTCACATAGAAGGTGCTCAAATAAATGTCTATTGACTGTTTATTGACCAAAGTAGACACAATGGAAAGATGTAGGTTACATTTAGGTGTGTTTATCATTGGTTAAACCACAACACATCAGTTCAGATTAATGAACTGACTATACTTTTCACTGGTAAGGAAATTAGCATTTAAAAAATTGCAAGAGACTATAACTAGATCGTATGTAACTCAAATAAATGTAGAATATATTTAGAGTATATGTAAAAGTATTTCAGAAGTGACATTGAATATATAGAAAATATAATAGGAGAACAGCATTTGTTAAGTACTTACTATCTGTTATCCATTATATTAAGCAATTGTGATACAAATACAAGAAAGACAGTACCTGCCCTCAGGTAACCACCATAAAAAAGATAACTTAAAATCTTGGAGTAGGGCAGAGTTAGAAGCAGAGCCAAGAGCCAAAGTAAGGTTTATTGGCCTAGGCCCTTCCCCAAAATGGAAGTCCCAGGAGGATCTCTCCAGTGCAAGAAATGGGTCAGCAAACAGAATAAGGTTCTAGTGTAAGGTCACAAGGATGGGTGGATGTTCCAGGTTGAGGAGACCACAGACATGGGGGCAATTTCTAGGGATATATAGTAACTGAGGTGTGGTGGCAAAGTCCAGAAACAGACAAAAAGAATGGAAACCAAGATGGTGAATGTTTTCAAAATCTCGAAAAATATGCACGCATTTCTTTAAAAATGGCATTATTCCAAGGAAACATACGAACATAGAGAGAGATTCTATGAAGCAGGAGTATGGAGGATATGCATTCTATGTAAAGGAATGGAGACAGGAGATGAATGAACTGTCAGGTATAAGGAACAGTGAGACAGGTAGTTTAGTTAGATTATAAAATGAGGGCAGGGTAGTAACATTCAATGAGATTGGAAAGATAAGTTGGTGAACAATTGTGAAGGGTTTTCAAAGTTAAGCAGAACTGGTTATACTTGATCCTAGATGGTAAAGGGAGCCACAGGAGATAACTGAGTATGGGAGTGACATGGTTAGACCCATGAGTATTGAAAATCACTTTGGCAACAATGTATAGTTTGTTATGGAGTAGTGAGAGGTTTAAGTCAACAACTCAATTAGGGAACTCCCACGATAATTTAGGGAAGAGATAGTCAGGGCTTGAATTTAGGTAGTAGCTGCATGAGTAGAAAAGAGAGGCAAAATGTTAGAAATAACATGAAGATAGAAACAGCAGGATTTGATGATTCTATATGTGGAGTGAGGGAGAGTGAGGAAATAAGGATAACCATAGGGTAACAAACTTGGGAAAATGGTCGTGTTTCTATAGAAATAGGCATATTTGGAAGAGTATTAAGCTTCTTTTTGAGGAGATGACAAAATGAGTTCTCTTTTGGTCAGGTTGATTTTGAGACATCTCATAGTTAACTAGTATGAAATGCTCAGTGGGCAATTGGCTAGAGACTGAGGCTGACTATATAGATCAGTATATCATCTGGTTGGAAAGGATAATTAAATACTTGGGATCTGATGAGATGTGTGTGTGTGTGTGTGTGTGTGTGTGTGTGTGTGTGTGAGAGAGAGAGAGAGAGAGAGAGAGACAGACAGACAGACAGACAGACAGATGATAGAACAGAGAGAAACAGACACAGTGTCCAGAAAGACAGAGGGACAGAGACAAAAACAGAGAGATACACAGAGATAAGAGATAAAGAGAAAAAGATGGCGGGAGAAGGAAACAGAAAGAGAAAGGAGGGGAAGAAAATAGTAGAGAAAGAGGACACAGGAAAGAGTCCTGGTGGGGGGACACCTACATAGGTATGATTTGGACGACTAGGCAACAAAGAAGCCTAAGAAGTGGTCAGACAGATAAAGCAGAATCAGGAGAGAAGAGTAAAACAAAAATCCAAGGAGAATTAGAATATATACACATAGGAAGAAAGGGTGGTTAGTGGTGGCACATGAATAAGGAAGATGAATAAGAAACAACTCTTATATTTGGCAATACTATCATTGTTGACTTTGTGGGGGCAGAATGATGAAGTAGGAATCCAGATTGCAAAGGTCTGTAGAATAATTGAGAGAGGAAGGAGTGGAAGCTTGCATATAGACAGTTTGTGTCTGAGATAGGCACTGATCATAGATCACATGATGGCTATGTGATCATAGACAAGTCATTTAACCTCAATTTACCCTAGGTAACCTTCCAAGACTAGACATTTCTGAGTAGAAATTTCCCTCTGGGGGGCGGAGCCAAGATGGCGGAGTAGAAACAGCTCATCCAAGCCTCTCTGCCCCCAGATTCTCCACAAACAATGTAAAAAAGGACTCTGAAAATCTTCTGGAGCCCCAGCACCCACAGAACGACACAGAGAAGCTAACCTCCCGCTGAGGACAGCCCAGCACCCTGCAGGAAGGACCAGCGCAGTGATCTGGGAGCCGGCAGCGCGCAGAGCGCAGGAGCCGAGCCGAGCCCAGGTCCACGTGAGCCGAGGTTTTAGCCCCAGGGCGGCAGGGCCAGCAGCCGGCTGGAGGAACCCCAGAACACCAGGAACTGTGGAGATGCCAGAATTATCAACATAGACTTGCCTAGGACAAAGTAAGAGGTTAGTGTCCTATGGACTTTGGGACCTGTATTTGGGGAATGCGTCAGCTCCCTCCCCTGGGGGCTAGAAGCCGCTGAGGAGACACGCCATTTTGTAGTTTTCAGAGGCATTTCCGGCTCCCAGCCTACAAATCGTGGGGAGATCCAGCGATCAGTCTTGGGGGGTAATCGCTCTTGCTTTAACCTCCCTGGATCTGGATTGTGATCTAGGGTGGAAGTTGTGGGTGGGTTTACAGCTTGCCAGAAACGGAAGTTGCCCCCACACGTTCGGGACGAAAATTCCTCTAGCTGGCCTTAAAGCCATAGTGTGGCAACAAGCCCAAAAGTCAAGCAATTAAGTGGCAACATGCCAAGGCAAAGGAAACAGAAAAATGCAACCCTAGACTCCTATTTTGGGGGCATAGAGCGGGAAAAGGACTGTGAGGTCAGAAGTCCTGCTCCAAAAGCCCCAGGGAAAACATGAGTGGGTTGCAGGCCATAGAGGACCTTAAGAAGGACTTTAAAAATCAAATAAGAGAAGTGGAGGAAAAATTGGAAAGAGAAATGAGAAGGATGCAGGAAAAGTATGAAATGAGGGTCAACAGCCTGACTGAGGAAAACAACACCTTAAAAAATAGACTAACTCAAATGGCAAAGGAGGCCCAAAAGGGCAATGAGGAGAAGAATGCCTTAAAAAGTCGAATTTGCCAGATGGAAAAAGAATCTCAAAAGTTCACTGAGGAGATTCATTCCTTCAGAGTTAGACTGGAGCAAATGGAAGCTAGTGACTTTATGAGAAATCAAGATGCTGTTAAGCAGATCCAAACAAATGAAAGATTAGAAGGCAATGTGAAATATCTCATGGGAAAAACCACTGACCTGGAAAATAGATCCAGGAGAGACAATTTAAAAATTATTGGACTACCTGAAAGCCATGATCAAAGAAAGAACCTAGAAATCACCCTTCAAGAAATTCTCAAGGAAAATTGCCCTGATGTTTTAGATCCAGAGGGCAAAATAGAGGTTGAAAGAATCCACCGATCACCTCCTGAAAAAGATCCCAAAAAGAAAACTCCCAGGAATATTATAGCCAGGTTCCAGAATCCCCAGATCAAGGAGAAAATACTACAAGCAGCCAGGAAGAAACAATTTCAATATTGTGGAAACACAATCAGAATAGCCCAGGACCTGGCAGCTTCTACACTGAGGGATCGAAGGGCATGGAATATGATATTCCAGAGGGCAAAAGAACTGGGAATGAACCCAAGGGTCACCTACCCAGCAAAACTGAGTATTTTGTTTCAGGGGAAAATATGGTCATTCAGTGGAATAGAGGACTTTCAAGCATTCTTGAGGAAAAAACCAGAATTGAATAGAAAATTTGACATCCAGACACAAGAAGCAAGAGATGCCTGAGAAGGTAATCAGGGAAAAGAAATCAAAAGGAACTTATCAAAGTTGAACTATTTACATTCCTATATGGAAAAGCAATAACTGTGACTGATGATATCTTTCTCACTATGAAAATAATGGAAGAAGGGGGTGTGGTCATATGAATACATATGTGAATGTGTGTGTATATGGTTACAGATATATGGATAGAGGGCATAGGTTGATTTTGTTGGGAAGGGAGAGTACTCAAGGGATGAAATTATGAGGTGAGAGAGGAAAGTGGCAAGAGGAGATGGGGAGAGACATGGTAGGGTAAACTATCTCATGTAGGGGAAGTGGGTGCAAAGGAGGGGGAGAATAAGGAAGGCTAAAAAGGCAAAACCACATTCACATTGAATTTGGTTCAGGGAGAAAATGACATACATACTAAATGGGATATCTCAACCTGCAGCAGGATAGGGGGAAGGGGGATGAGAGGAGGGATGATGGATGGGAGGGCATCCTTGGGGTGAGGGGAGGTTGGAAGTACCCACTATAGAAGAGGGACAGGATCATGTAGGGAATGGACCAGGTGGGGGGTGGGATGAGTGGGAGGGAATTATAAGCAGCCTTGTACAATATATCTACTATGATAATGTTTTGCATAGCTAGACATGTACAATATATACTGAATTACTTATCTCCCAAGAAGGAATGGGTGACAAGGGAGGAAGGAAATGGATCTGAAATTCGAGGTCGTAACATTAAATGTTTCAAATATATATATAAATACTATTATTAATACTCTTGCCTATAATTGGGAGATAAGATGTGCAGGCATTGGGACACAAAGATTCATCTTCCTCTAATGGAAAAGTCGATGGGGGTATGGGAGAAGGTATGGGAGAGAGCAGATTGGAGGAAGCGATATCTTATGGGACTACTATTCTGGGAGGTTGGGTAGGGGAATAATGGGGGGAAAATGATTGTAACTCAAAAATCTGGCGGAAATGAATGATGTAAAACAGAAGTTAATAAAGCATTTGTTTAAAAAAAAAAAAAGAAAGCAACAAAAAAAAAAAAAAAAAAAAGAAATTTCCCTCTGGTAGAGGGAATTTTTTTTGCACCAGAAATTCCCTATACCAATGAAATCACAGATTCAGTTAAAAGAAAAACACCACCCTATATTTATCTATCACTTCAGGTTACAAATTGATTTCACAGTAACTAATAATTGCTAAGAATACACACACACACACACACACACACACACACACACACACATTTCCGTAAGGTTTGGAAAATACTTTGCATATGTTATCACATTTGGAATTCTGAAAAACAATTAGTGAGAAAGGTATTTCTTCAATCCTCAAATTGCAGATTAAGAAACTGAGCATCAGAGAGTTTAAATGACTTAGCCATTGTCCCTGTAGCAACAAGCACCCCAGCATCCCCAGGATGGCTGCCAACACAGGTTCTTAGATCTGTTTTTCTAAGGGAAAGCAACTCAAATGGGTCAACAATCTTGCTTTAATCAAACATATGTCATTTACCTAATTCAGGGGAATAAGGTCAGCACCATGACATTCAGAAAATACAAACAAGTTACAGGCAGAAGTTACAAGAAGACAGAGAAACAGATCAAGCAGACAGGCCTCCAACTGTCTGACCATTACATTCATACCTAGTCACAATTACCAGAGAGGGAAGCACCAACATCTGGGTTTTCAAAGCTGGGGGGCTCTCAACGGCTGCCCAAAGTCTTGTCTGATAAAATCACACACTTCTCAAAGTGAGCCCCAAAACAAAGCCTCACATCAGGGTTTATATAGCTTTCTCCTGGCTCAGAGAATGTCACAACTCTCTCGACCCACTGCCCAATCAAAAAGCATTCCCAAAAACCAAGCCTCACACCACAGGCTCCAGGTGCACTTAAGCCTATCAAAGGGCCTAGGGGCAGGGAAGATCTTATATCTCCATTCCCATAACAGTCACCCAGCTAGTAAAAGTCAGAAACAAGATTTAAATTCAGGGCTAACTCTCCTTCCCTTATATAGGACTGACTCCCTAGGTTACTTGGTCCTCCCAATAGTCATATCAAATACCAAGGCAGCTATAATCCTGATTTTACAAATAAGGAAATTGCTATGGTTTATAAATTGTAGAATTGTCACTGAAATACAGGGTTTTCTGTTCCAAGCCAGGCATTCTTCCTGATACACTATATTACATTTTAAAAAAACCAAACCAAAAACAAAGAAAAATGTTAAATTGTTATTTTGAGATGAAAATAAAGCCAGGCACAGAATATTTAGATGACTTTCCTAAAATCATAAATTTCCCTCCCTCTCTCATTTTTCCTTCCTTCCTTCCTTCCTTCCTTCCTTCCTTCCTTCCTTCCTTCCTTCCTTCCTTCCTTCCTTCCTTCTCTTCCTTGAATGTAAAGGCATGGAGACAGGAGATGGACTATCAGGTATAAGGAAAAGTGAGACAGGTAGTTTAGTTAGATCATAAAATGAGGGCAGGGTAGTAACATTCAATGAGAATGGAAAGATAAGTTCCTTTCTTCCTTCCTTCCTTCCTTCCTTCCTTCCTTCCTTCCTTCCTTCCTTCCTTCATTCCTTCCTTATAGTGCTATATTTGTGAAACAGTATGAAAAAAAAAACAAACTGGTGTCATGATGTTTAGTCCACAGCCCTTTTTATTGAACCACACTATCATCTGCTTTCAAAGAGGTATAGAATCTAATAGTTGGAAAAAATTTAGAAGTCACAGGTGTTGATACATAACTGAGCAATTAGAATGAAAGCCCACTGAGGGCAGGGCCTGAGTTGCTTTTGCCTTTGTATCCTCAGTGCCTATCTCAGTGACTTGGACTTAGCAGGTTATTAAAAGTTTACACAATTGAACTTATTTGAATATAGCAGCTATTCCTTCTCTAAAATTTCTGGCAATTGGTCATTCAACATTTTCTTAAAGACTTCTGGGTATGGGGAACTGTAGTGATAAGGGAATCTGAAGATCTTCCCTGCCCCCAATGGGCCTCACTTGGAGCCCAACAAGAGAAGCTTGCTTAGGGGGAAGCTTGTTTTTCAGGTACACCAATGCCTTTTGTTACTTTGTAATTAGGCAGTGGGTCCCACGGGTCATGATGTTCTCTGACCTTGGAGAAGGCTTTATGTCTCTCTGGGGTGGGGTTTTGCTTTGGTGCTCACTTTGAGAAGAATTGTGTGATTTGACCAGACAAGACGCTGGGCAGCTGTTGAGCCCCCCAGCTTTGAATACCCAGATGTTGGTGCTTCTTTCTCTGGTGACTAACTAGGTATATATGTGATGGTCAGACAGCTGGAAGCTCTGTCTGCTGAATTGTATTATTTTCTCTGTCTGTGGTTTTTTATTTTTTTGTCTGCTTGTAACTTCTGAAATTCAGGGTGCTGACTTTTTCCCTAAACTAGGTAAATGATATGATTGATTAGAGTAAGATTGTTAACCCTTTTTGAATTGCTTTCCTTTAGAAAAGCAGATCGAAGAACCTGTGCTAGCAGCCATCCTGGGTATGCTAGGGTGCTTGCTGCTACAGGAACTCATTGCCTCTGGAGGCAGCTTTCTACTTTTGCACAGCTCTATTTGTTAAGGTAGCTAGGTGGTACAGTAGATAGAGCACTAGGTCTGTAGTTAGGAAGACCTGAGTTCAAACTGGCCCTCAGATACTTCCTAGCTGAGTGACTGAGCAAGTCACTTAACCTCCATTTGCCTCAGTTCCTCATCAAAATGGACTGGAGAAGGAAATGACAAACCACTCCAGTATCTTTGCTAATAAAACCCCAAATGGGGTCCCCAAGAATTGGACATGACTGAACAATGTTTGTTGGGATGCTAGCTAATCCAGCTCCTTACCCTGAGCTAAAATCTCTCTCTGCAACTTCCTTCCTACTGGTCATAGTTCTGCCCTTTGGTTCAAGTATAACAAGTTGGAATGACTCATCCTAAGGGACCCCACCATCACCTAGGCTGGACTGCCTTAATTTCCCCTCCCACTCCTTCCTCTTACCTTCTGTACTTCCAAATCTTATGTTTACTGCTATCTCATCCTGGGGCCTTTCCTCAGTGTCTAGGGCCTCCTCTGCCAGGACAATCCTACTATCCCTGGGGTCACTCACTATAGACTATTCTGTCCCACTTTTACATTGGTAAATTCTTCCTGGAGCCTCCATTTTATGAAGTGGCTCCAGCTAGCCTGGTATAATTTCCTCTGGGCCTTCGCTGTTTCTGGGAGCCTTGCTTTTAAATCATGCACCCACACTTTCTGTCAACCTCCCCCCATCTCGCTTTTCAGCTTCCTTTTATATGCCATTTTCCCTATGAAAATGTAAGCTGCTTGAGGTCAGGGACTATCATTCTTTTTCCTTGTATTTTTCTCCCCTTGCTTACTACAGTGATTGGCATAACACTTAACTAGGGGGCAAGTCACTTGAAGGACATGTTACCTCAGTTTCCACAAATATAAAATGGAGGTAATAGTGGTACCTACCTCCCAGAACTATTGTGAGGATCAAATGAGATAATATTTATAAAACACACAGCCCATAGGACATGCTTAATAAATGCTTCCTTTCTATTCCATAAAGTTTTCTCTTCCCAAGACTAAACATTCTGCATTCTTTCAACTCATTCTTATGTGGCTTAATCTTCAGACCCTTCAAAAAATCTCCCAGACTTCCCAAAGCCTTTCTGTGCCTTTTCTAAAAGATGACATTCATGGCGCTGATAGGTGGGGCAGTGAATAGAGCACTGGCCCTGGAGTCAGGTGTGTTGAGTTCAAATTCAGCCTCAGACACAACACAAAAACTAGCCATGTGACCTTGGGCAAGTCACTTAACCCCAATTGCCCTACCTCCCCCCTCCAAAAAACAAAAAGAAAAAGAAAAGGTGACATTCAGGACTTGAGCAGACCTCCTTCATTTTCTTTCCTCCTTATTTTAAGCTCTTTTGTTCCCATTCTACCTCTTGGGAGAAGAACCCACAGGAAGTCACCAATATTCTGGGGAAAGACTCAGGACCAAATATTTTCCTTCCCTTGTTGTTATAGAGATTTTTGGTCAAGGAAATGTTGAGTGCTTTAGAATGCCAGCCTGGGAAGCCCATAGGATGCAGTGGAATCCTCTGTCTCCGAATCAGTGAATGGTCTTTAGCAAGTGCTCTGCCTTACTTACTTACTTACAGCTTTCCCAGATCCTTCATGGGCTTGTTGCCTCAGAGGGGGTGTGCTAATAATTAATGAGGTGGTTTGGGGAATGCTTTGAGTTCTTAGATGAAAGGTACAAATTATTATTCAATTCAAAGCATACAACCTTTCATCCTCACATGCCTTTGAGGTTTTATAGCTCTTTAGTGGCTTTAGAAACAAGTTGAAAAAGAGAGAAATACACCCTGCTTAAGGGAAATAAAAGAAATACCAGATAGATTTCTAGAAGCAAGACACAGGGAAAGATATTTTATTCTTCTTCTATAAATAAAATTCCATGTAGAATTTCTGTAAACTTCAGTATACATTATTCTTCCCTTTGAGAAAACTGGAAGAATTTCCCCCTGATCATGGAGTAAAAAAGGGTTGCTCCAATAGAGCCCCTCAAAGCCCCTCTTCCCTAATCCATGAAGGATATTTCCTCGTTTATGCTAGCAATTGCTTTTGTGAACTCTGACAACCTGTGTTACCTTTCTTGAACCTCAGATACCTCATCTCCATGATTAACACACACACCCACACACACACACACACACACACACATATTACTGGGGGATGCTAGATGGCATAGTAGATAGAACACTGGTCTTTGAAGTAAAAAAGATTCGTATTTGTATGCATGTATCATATACATATATTCCATAATTTTCATTGAGTGAATATGCTTGTGGCTTCTCCTAAGGTGGACCCTGCTGCTCATTAGTTAAGCAGGTCCCTAATTCTGAAGCAAAGTCACTTGACAATACGAGGAAGAGGGTGAGTTAGAGATGTCCAAGACTGAGCCAAAGGAGTACCCTGGGTTCCAAGGAGCTATGGTGATAGAATTTTTACTCTCTGAGACTTTATTTCTTAACATTTAAAACGGAGAGTATAAATTTAGAGCTAGAATAGATCAGCGAGTGAAATCCCTTTATATGTATGTGAGTGTGTATATACACACACAAAATATACAACATACATACATATGCATACATATGCAGATACATATATGTTTGTGTGTCTGTGCACAATAAGTGAAAAAACTATGGCTTAGAGCAGTTACTTTGCTTGGCTAAAGTCACCCAGGTAACGTGTCAGTCCTGGTATTTGAACTTAGGCTCTCCAACTTCCTTTAGATTCTACCACTCTATGTCCTGCTCTATCAATTTCATGATATTAATATGTAGAAGGTCAATTTGTTCAACTACAAATACATATTCTTATTTGCCTATGTAAACCTTTATGTATGTATATATATGTACACATATGTGTTTGTATATACATATGTACATGTAGATGTATATTTGTCATTTACCAAAACTTTCTCAAATTAATGCCATGAAGTAGGTACAGCAGTTATTATCATCATATAATAGAAAGGATGCCGGATTAGCATCAGTGAATTTGATTTCAAATACTAGGAATTCCACTTATTCCCTGTGCAACACTGGCCAAATGAATTATCCTCTCTGGGCTTCAATTTTTTTCACTCATAAAATTAGAGAATTGTATTAGGTCTCTCTACCGTCTGTCTCTTTCTGTTTCCTTGTCTGCGTTTGTCTCTGTACATATTATGTGTGTATAAATATATATATATATATGTATATATATATATGTATATACATCTACCTATCTATATGTCTATCTATCTATCATCTATCTATCTATCTATCTATCTATCTATCTATCTATCTATCTATCTATCTAATGTGTCTATGAATGGGGCATATAGGTGACAGATAAGCAGTGAATGGAGTTATGGATCTTGAGTCAGGAAAATTCAACTTCCTAAATTCAAATCTGGCCTTAGAGACTTATTAGCTATGTGATCATAGGCAAGTGACTTAACCCTTTTTGCCTCAGTTTTCTCATCTATAAAATGAGCTGGAGAAGAAAGCGACAAACCAATTCAGTATCTTTGCCAAGAAAAATCCAAATTGGGTCATGTAAAGCCATTCATGACTGAAATGACTAAACAACAATGAAATATATTTGTAATGAGTTATTTTTATTTCTATTAAGGGTACTAATGTGAATAATGCATATAACCATAGATTCTTAACTTTTTTGTGTCTGTGTCATGAACTTCTTTGTAACTCTAGTGAAAACTAGGGATTCTGTTTCAGAATAGTTAATTGAATTTCATAAAAAATAGGTAATATTTAAAAGAAAATCAATTATATTGAAATAAAGCTATCAAAAATATAGTTTAATAAAGTTCACAGGTTTCAGGTTAAGAACACAGAATCCAGCTGCTTCACTTTATAGATCATATGTAATTCAGCCCTTACCACTAGTGTTTAAAAAACATTTGTTGACTGACTATATTTTTTTCACATATTTATTTTTGATGCTCTCAGTTCTGCTGAGATCAAAAGCAGCCATGATACTTGACCAAGGTTGCACAAGGATTCAGTAAAAGAACTACAGTTAAAAGCCAGGTCCCTTAACTCCATGTGCATTGACCTATCTAATGCAACAAGGCTGCCATCATTATCATGAAAACTGTTATCATCATCATCAACACGTTTGGGGTTTAGAAGAAAGTAAATGCATTTCTCCTTTCTATCATAAAAGTTTGCTTAGAGCATTTAGACTTCAGGTTTTTTAATCAATTCAATAACCAAATAAAATGAGAAATCTCGCCTTTGCTTTTATTTTTTTATGAGAAGCTGAATTACCATTTTTCATAAGAGAGATAAAATCAGATATTTTCCATGATGCAAATCATTTTCTATTAAAGTTCATAGACTATTGCACCGATTTCTAGTCCTTCTTTCCAAATGGGCACCACTGAATTACTAGGTCAATAGATGCCATCAGTTTGTTTTAGGGAAATGAGTTTGTTGAAAGGACTTCCTTTTCATTTCTCTCCCAGAGCAGAATTCCCTTCTCCAAACAGAACTAAATCCCTCTTTTTATGCCACTATCTCTTTAACTAATGTCATTGTTTTATTTGTATATTTCAGACAACTCTAATTATAGATCAGGCTTTTTTCCCCCAGAATGTTCATCTTAAAATAAGAAATTATGTCCTAATCAAATTTCAAGATATTACACTGGATGTTTAAAAATTACTTTTTATCTTTGGGCCATGGTGTTCTCATTAACAGTCTTTCTTGCTGTCCAACTATCACACTAATCTTATTCTTTAAAGGAATATTATCTCTGAAATACTGGGGTGTTTAGCTCATTTGCACAAACAACTTAAATGTCATTGTTCTTGAGGACTTCTTGATATAGGCCAATAAGAATGCCCTTGTGATGCTGAATGCTTTGATTTGTGACTTTAATTCACAGGAGGGGAAGAAGTTATCTGGCATTTACAGACCATTTATAACCATCTCAGAAAATTCTGTTATCAGTTCCTAAGATGTTAGAAATGATTTATGTTGTAATTCTTAATACCCAGTAAGATTAGTCATTATTATACAACCAAAGTAATGTGCCAAGAGTTGACCTTTTTGTTTAATGAGATGGGAGTATATAAGAATGAGAATTATTATTTTTTTAAGATTGTTGCTCCAATCATTGTCCTTTTACCTCAAACTGCCATGAATTTATGCCTATGGTTTTTCTCAGCAACATTGATTAAACTCTTACCCATTTGCCCCAATTTGACTTAATTAAATTCTGATTTATTAAGTAGTTAATAAACATGCTTACTATGGACACTGTGGTAAGTCTGGGAGAGATATAAAGTTAGATCACTGGATCATAGATTTAGAATTAGGAGGGACTTTGGAGGCCATCAAGTCTAACCCCATCATTTATAAGAGAAATAAAAGGGTCCAAGAGGTTAAATCACCTACCTATAGTAACATAGCTGATATCTGAGGCAAGATTCAAACCCAGGTCTCACTGACTCCATACCCAACACTTTATCCACTATACTACTTAGGCCTCTTTTTAATTTTTTAAAATATATTTTTAATTTATGGAATAAAAAAGCATTTCCATAACATAGTACAATAAAAAATAGATTCCACATGAAATTGCAAATTGACTATGTACAACTTGCTATTCTTTTCAAATTTACAACAAAATCATCATGGAAATTTCTTTTTTTTTTTCTTCCCTCCATCAATTTGAAATCAAATTCATTTTGAAGAGCCTAGCACTAGACATTGGAGAAAATGTTTCTTCTGAAAAAAAAAAAAAAAAAAACAAGCTAAACTTCAGCTCCAGGACTTCTGGTGATTCCCTCTCCTATCATTTGTACCACCTAATGGCGTAGTTACATCGAATATCCTTCCCAGTAAAGTAGGAAAAAAACAGACACAATGAAGACAGATGCAGAATGGGGTCATAAACCCACAGGCCACATGGCCCTAATGGAGACGTAAAGTCCTAAGAAGATTCTGGCCACCAAGCTTTTCCTCGCCACACCTTAACACAGTTAAGTAGGAATGCTTATGAGAAAATCTGAATACTTCATAAGATCAGATACCCAGATTTGGAAGGAACCTCAGAGACCATCTAGTCCAACTTCATCATATTTACAGATGAAGTAACTAAGGCCCGGAATAGTTAAGTGAATTAAATAAGGTCACATGAATGGTTAATGTCAGAAGTGGGATTAAGACATAGACTGATACCCTCTGATGCCATTTCCAGCATTCTTTCTGCTAGATCTCACTGTGATAATGACTTATTTAAAAGAAGCAAATTACAGTATGTAGGAAAGGAATGATTGGAGAAAAAAAAAGAAAGGAAAGGAGGTCAGCTGATCATGGAAAGGGAAAATAAGGGATAAATGATGGACAGAGTGAGCTGTGGTACCCTAGGGATATTCAGCCACACAGTGGATATTTTTTCTGTGAAGGAATTGTTAGAAGACATGGGCATCAATCAAGTGGGATGGAGAAGTGTAGACAACTTGAAATCTGTAAAGCTGGAGGAAATCCCTTTTGGTGAAATCACTGATCCATTAAATATTTAACTAAATCAAGAGCAACCATAGTGTACAAGTAAGAGCACTAGTTTCAAAGGCAGAAAATTGAGGTTCGAATGGCTTCTCTGCCATGGACTACCTGAACCACCTTGGTCAAGATATTCCACCTCTCTTGCCTTTTCTATTAAAGGTTTGGACAACATAATGTCTGCATTTTCCTTCTGGTACTAAATCCTTTGATCCTGAAAATGCACCAAAGTGGTGCAAAGAACAGGCTGAGTGATGTACAAGGGAGGAAAGCCATACTAATTGGGTGGATCAAGGTAGATTTTGAAAAGTGTGTTAAAGCCTGCAAAGGATTTCAAATGCCTGGGAGAAAATGAATCAGCCAAAGAGGCAATGTGTTTTAGGTCAATGTAATCAGACTCATCAGAAAATATGGAAGCAATAAAGGAGGGATGTATGTATGTAAGGAGGAAGGGAGGAGAAAGGAATGAAGGGGGAAGAGAAGAAGTAATAAAGAGGGAACAGGAGAAAGAAGGAGGAAGGGGGAAAAGTATGTATGAAGTACCTACTGTGTGTCAGACACTGTAGTAAGTGTTTTATAAATATCCTATTTGATTACCAAGAACAACAGTCTTGAAAAGTACAATGCTATTATTCTCATTTTATAGTTGAGGAAACAAGCAGACAAAGGGTAAGTGACTTGCCCAGGGCCACATAGCTAATAAGTCTGACGGAATTCAAGTTTTCCTCAGTGCAGCAGAGCCATCTAGTTCCTTAGTGTGTACATAGAGATGAGGTAAAAATCATTAACCTAAGGGACTTTCATGATAGAAAGAGATCAGTTCCAATTTGGGAGTATTGCACATGGCAGGAAGGGAGGGGAATTAAGTTTAAGAAGTGACCCTATTAGACATTCTGACAACACAGGTATGATTTAATAAAACATTATTTTCTATCCTGATCTCTGTGTACTAATCATGTACAGAAGCTTTGTACAGCAGCACATGCTGCCTTCCTCTACTCTGGGTCCATCCATAATTAATAAATACGAAGAGATCTGTCATCCTGCAAATCATGAACAATGTTATTCCCTTTCCCTGAAGTTTAGTCACTGGCCGTCTCTTTTGTCACAGCAAATGTTTTATTTTGTGTCTCTCTGTTTCCTGAAAATTGAAATTGCTCATGTGGGTGTAAGGATGTTAAAATGTAATTAACAGAGTCCTTGGCATTCCCACCCCATGCCTTACTACCCAGAATGCAAGTTTTTGACATCAAAGATGTCTTTGATGTAAAAAAACACAAGAAAAATGAAGGTATCCCCGCTTTAGACAACAGTGTTTTGTAATTATCGAATTGATACATCAAAAACTGAAGTGAGTTTGCTTTCCCCAAACCTTTGAACTAAGAAAATTCTGAAATGCTGACATAGATGGACTTCCTTCAAGTTCATTCAGTGATCTAAATAAACTTGGAAATGTAGTTTCAGGAGAATCATATAGTGTGTTGCATTTATTTTTGGCATTTTCCTTTTCTCCTTGTTAGCATGCTATGGGAATTCTAAGTCACAAATGTGTATTAGGAGCTTAATATGTACTTGCATCAGATTGGGTGCTTCTTGAGGGCAAGGACTGTCTTTTGCCACCTTGTATCCCCAGCAATTAGCATAATGGTGCTTAATAAATGTTCACTGATTGATTGATTATTTTTTGGGATGAACTAGTAAAAAGATCCCAATGCAGTTAATGGTATAGAAACAAGTACTTATTTACTAGAAGTTTTGCTGTGTAGCCTTATTTCCTATAGGAACCTCAGGATTCTTTGTGAAGGAGAATTAGAAGTTATGGAAGGTTAGGGGGTTAGGGGTTAGGGGTGTGTGTGTGTGTGTGTGTGTGTGTGTGTGTGTGTGTGTGTGTGTGTGTGAGAGACAGAGAAACAGAGATAGGGAGAGAGGAAGAGAGAGAAAAGGAGAGAGGTGAGGATAGGTAGAAGAACGAGTGAGAGAGAAGAGAGGGAGAAGAGAGGAGAAAAAGAGAGGAAAGAAGGAGAAGAGAGAGAGAGAGAAGAGAGGGGAAAAGGAAGAAGAAAGAGATGAGGTACAGAGATGGAAGGAGACAAAGACAAAGAGAGACAGAGAGACATATGGAAGAAGAGAGAGAAAAGAAGAGGGGAAGGATGGAGGAAAGACAAAAGAGAGGAGAGAGAGAGAGAGAGAGAGAGAGAGAGAGAGAGAGAGAGAGAGAGAGACAGGGGGAGGAGAATGAAAAGAATGAAAAGAGGAGAGGACAAAGATGGGAGAGAGAAACTACTGAGGGAGAGAGACAGAAAGATAGACACAGAGACAAAGAGAGAAAGACAGACACAGAGAAAGAGAGACTGACAGAGAAAGTCAGAGAGGGAGGGAGGAGACAAAGTGAAGAGAAATATATTGAGAAAGGAGAGACAGAGAAAGACAGAGACAGAGAGTCTCAGCTTTACATGGACTTGTATTTATGTACAACATTTCCCTCCCCCCACCAGTGATGTAGAGAGTGAAGGAAGAGAGAAAGAGAGAGACAGACACAGAGACAGCAAGATAGACAGAGACAGAGAGAGACAGACCTACACACAGACTAAAGACAGTAAAAGAGAGAAAAGGCAGAGCAGGAAAAGAAACAAAAATCATTCCAACATCACATGAGCATGTATTTATATAAACACCTTTTTTCCTGAAGAGCATACAATACTTCTCAAACACAGTCTCATTAATGCTCTCTTCATCTCCGTCAGGCACACTGGGTAGGGCATCTCATTAACTTTTGTTTACAAAAGGTAACAAGAGACAGAAAGATTTAGTGACCTATTCAAGGACGAAGAATCAGTGTGTGCCAGTCAAGAACAAAATCCAGGGCTAAGAATTTCTCTCTTCTGGAGCTACCATGGCTGGTGATAGACCACTTCATTTCAAATCACAGGTTTCCACACTTATCAGCTCTCTGACCCTGGATAATGAACTTGTCCTAGCTGATTCTCCCATTCTTCATCTATAAGGAGGTAATGTTGTCGTCCTGGTTGTCATGAGAAACAGGCTTTGTGATCATCCCCAAATGCCATAGCAATGTGTATTGCTTCGCTTACTATGGGTATTATAACATTTCCTTTAGCTTTTTAGTTTTTCTTTCATTTTTCTTGTCCTTATTTTAAGCACAACATTGTCTAGGAAGTTGCAAAAGTGTACTGGGTAGGGTACAGGAAGCCTAGAGGGCAAAGACATGGATGCCTTTACCATGAGCTATGTGAGAGAAAATGCATATCCTTAGAAGAAGAATAGTAAGGATAGTAAATTATCACATTTTGATGCTACTAGAAAAGTTGCAAATGAAATTCTATGATAGGTAGGACTGAAACTTCATGATAACGGTAGTATTGGGTCCTGGGCCTTAAAAAACGAGAATTTCAGCCAATGAGTATATATTAGAAACATTCTAGGTACAAGAAGACACTAGTTAAAAGTTACTGGGGAAATTCTCAATTATGCTCTGGAAAGAGCAAGAAGCCAAGTATATTCTAGACTATATTAATGTAAGATAAAGAAGAAAAATTGATTGGGTTCAAAAAAATGCATGATGTGTGTCCACTTTCCTTCTCTGTAAATTGAGGGATAGAATTTGAGATGTTCATAAATTTCCCTCCTTTAAGTTCTAATTTTATGAATCTTTGAAGACATATTATTAATAGTTAAATTCTGGAACATAAGCCTATGAAAGCAAGAAGTGTGTCTTTGTATATCTTTGTATATCACCCCACCCTCACTGGTGCTTAACACAAGACCATTTTCAATAAATGTTTGTTGAATGAAAATTGTTGCCCCCCCCCCAACTTAATCTGAAACACTAAATGATAGAATTTTTGAGTTGCAAGGGCCCTTGTGGGCCTTGCAAGTTCAACTATTTGGTGGAAGCTTGAGTGTTATCTATAATATCCCAACAACTAAGTCTCTATTAAATTTTAA
The DNA here is from genome assembly GCA_011680675.1 of Gymnobelideus leadbeateri. Taxonomy (NCBI): domain Eukaryota; kingdom Metazoa; phylum Chordata; class Mammalia; order Diprotodontia; family Petauridae; genus Gymnobelideus; species Gymnobelideus leadbeateri. The sequence continues at coordinate 651,445 of WOXC01007456.1, read as the reverse complement.
TTAGTGTCTTTTATTAGCTGGAAATATGTAATTTCTGTTTTCCTTCTCAATCAAGTGACTTGTAATGATCCTCAAGATTTAGTTCTTAAGAAAAAAGACAAATGTTGGAAGGTATGTGGGAAAATTGAGACACTAATGCACTGTTGGCAGTACTTCTTAAACTGTGACTTGTTACCCATAGTTTAAGAAGTGCTGAAGAGGTTTTAAGTGGAAAAAGCTTAAGAAGCCCTGCTCTAGAGCAACATGGAACTATGATCAAAGGTCTATAAAACCATGTATACCCTATTACCCAGAAATACCACTAGGTCTGTATCCCAAAGAGATTTTAAAACATATATCCCAAAATATTTTTGCAACTCTTTTAGTAGTGGCAAAGAATTGGAAATTAAGGGAATATCCATCAGTTGGGGACTGACTGAACAAGTTACCTAGGATTGCAATAGACTATTGCGCTATAAAAATGATGAAGAGAATGCCCTAAGAAAACATCAAAAGACTTATATGAACTGATGCAAAGTGAAATGAACAGAACCAGGAGAACATTATATATAGTAAGAACAAAATCATTTGATGATTAGCTGTGAATGACTTGGCTATTCACAGCAATGCAATGATCCAAGACAGTGTAGAAGGACTTATGATAAAAAATGCTACCCATATCTGAAGAAAGAATGAATTTTCAATGCAAATCAAAGCATACTCTTTCTTTATCTTATTTTTCTTGTGTTTTTTTTTAAGTCTGTATTTTCTTTTACAGCATGACTAACGTAAACATGTTTTGCATGACTGGATGTGTATAACTTAAATCAAATTGCTTGCCTTCTCAGTGAAGAGGAGAGGTGAGGGAGAAAGGGAGAGAATCCAGAAATCATTTTTTATGAAAGTGCTAAATTTTTTTTCATGAAACTGTGTAAAAATAAGATATTAAAGTAAAAAAGATGGTTCTAAGAATGCTCAGATTTGTAGGATTGTAATGTATCTAATTCTTCTTTTCTTAGGGACAAAGGATTACAGATTTAGAGCTGGAGTGGAAGTCGGAAATCATAGTTCAACTACTTTTTTGTTTATGAGAAACTAAAACTCAGAGATCTGAGCATCTAATGTTAGGTAATAAAGCTGTAGTTGACTTGGAATTCAGATTTCTTTTCATTAATTGTGACAAAGGAGCTAAATTTTCTTTTTCCACAGTCATAAACTTTTGCTATCATTTGTTATTAAAGTTTAAGCAACTTTCCAAATTTATATCTGCTTTACTTTCCCCTTGATATCTTAGAAATCAAGGGAATTGTTTTCTAATTTTAGTTCTTTCATGATGAGGGATGATGAGGTACAGGCTCTGGGAACCCCCCTGAACTCTGATTGAATCTTCCCATTTGATGAGGCATTTGCCTGAGGCCATAAACCTTCCATTGTAGCTCAGGCCCAGATCTCTGTTACTAGCCTAGCTCTCCATTTTCCAGCTAGTTCCCCCCACCTTGATTTCCCCCAAATATCTATAGAGCCTTAACCTAGCCTAGCCCTTCATTATCTCATCTCCAGGTAGCCTCCAGCTACTTCCCACGCTTAATCTCTCATCACTGGAATCTGACCTCATTTGACTTCTCCTAAAGATTCTCCCCAAACTCCTCCTCTAGACCACCCCTAGAACCTTCTCACAGTCTTTCTGTATATAAGCTCCATCTTGAATCCATGAGGTGGCTGAGAATCATCTAGAACAGATTCACTCTATGTCAGACAATTCTGGCCTGCTTGTCCAATGCAAGCATCACAGATACCAAGGCTCTTTAAAAGTCTATCCATTATGGCTAACTTTTAATAAACTTTGCTTTTCTTTGTTTGAAAGAAGACTTTAGTCGAATTCATTTGGCAAGACCCAATGTATTTTGGGGTCTAACGCACCTCAGACAACATGTTCAACTTCACTATTCATTATTTTTACGTATATAGGATGAAAGATTTGAACTAAGGCTCCCTTCAACTCTGTTTCATTATCTAGCATCCTATATATTTCAGTCCCTTCCAACATGTAATACTACATTCTAGGTTCTATATTTCTTTACAGATCTGAACAGTTGTTTGAGATCCTTTTATCCCTTGCCCTCCAAATGGATTCTGTCATCAATTCCTACTCATTATTCCTGTGTTAAGCTTGCAGTTTTCTTGTTCATTCTTTACTGCCTATTGGATTGAATTACAGCAATTGCATCTTCAATAATTTCTTAGTTCTGTATTTGATCTCTTTTCTATTTATGCTTCAAAGCTAAGTGAAGCAAGAATCATTTTTCTTAAGCACCATTTGGATTTTTGTGACCCCTTTCTTAGCATCTCAGAGTAGCTTGCAGATACCTCTTGAATCCAATGGAAATTGCTTATCATTCACAGGTTTTTATATTTTACTAATCTATGAGCTACCTGAATGGGCACATCCCTCACTCTATGCAGACTTACAGTTCCCATTTGAATGAAGTGAAACCAATTATCATTCCATGTGCCAGGGTCCTACTATCTCTAATCCAGGCACTCTACAGAGAATACAATAAAAAGTAGGTTCTTTTCAAGAATAGAAGGGTTTTGATCTTATGACAGAGTAATTATTATGTTTCATTCTGTTATTTCATGACTTCAGTGAGTCTACTGTACAAGATTTACCCAGGGAAGCAGAAATAGAGAGGATCACCAAGGTGGGAACATTAGGGAAACTAGACAAGTAATCAGAATACCAAGAGCTTTACTACTCCAAGTACATGATAGCTTTTCTTACTTTATTGTTTTTCTTCCTATCAATACACTCATAGTAGGAAATTTCAGAAGGCTTTATACATGAAGGAAGCCTTATTGCAGAAGATAGGGCTCTGGACGTGGATAAGCAATATATTGTGAGATTTAAAAACAAGGAAGGGAAAGTTCTTTGACTAATTATATCTTCCTCTAGAAGTTTCATCTTCCCATTAACTCCCATTTTTCTCCACATTTTCTACTTCCCAATTCTTGGGGGCAAGAGGTAAAACTAGATCTAAGAGTTTTACTAGCTATGGTATTCTATGATTCTCCAAACTTTTCTCTGAAAATATCATGTCAGAAAATGCCTCAAAAGGGGTGGAGGGAAGTAAGGGAAAGGTTGGGAAAAAATATGAACATTTTTAAGAAAGAATTTGTTTCAATTTAGGCTTTGACAATAGTTGTGTGGGCATATCTGTCATCAAATTGGTTTGATATTCATTTCCTTAATTTGTATAATAGAAATGATAGTACACTTATCCCTTCCACATCACAACTTTTTCCAATGTGGTTTTGATATATCGTAGGTTGGCATAAGTAATTCACTAGAAATTTTTGGGAAGTTTTGTGGATGACACACAAAGGCCTGCAGATGATACAGACAAAGCTTAGAAACTCAGGAATTCATGAAATATATGTATCATATTGTAAACAATATATTTTATCTATTAGTACTATAATAGTTCAGACTTATTCTCTGATATGAAGGGAGGGCCAAAAACATTTATGCAAATTTTCTAGATTGTAGGAGTGCCATGCCCCTCACTCCCACAATGAAGAAGAGATATTTGTACTTGTATTACCTCTCTCAAAGGGCAGGACTTGAATAAATGCTTACTAAATGCTTTTTGACTAACTTTGTAAAATTTAAAACACTCTAAAAACATGAATTGTTATTTTCATTGAGCACTCTAATTAACTGAGAAAACTGGGGTCAATTATTTTGCTCCCTATGGCAGGCAAAAGCCATGCTTATGGAGTATTTGGAAGGCAAAAGTAAAAGAAACACCAAATTGAGATGAGGAAAAGAAATAGACCAGCCTAAATCTGAGTTCATCCATTCTCTTCAACACATCCCTGAGACTAGTTGATGCTAAGGGAAGCATGTGTCAATTTGGATGTGTCTCACCTTAGAGAGAAGGAGATGTTGTGGAAAGAAGGCACACACACAAAAACAAACCCACACAGGCACACAGATAAATAGACAGACAGACTGATAGACTAGGGTCACCTTTTATTTCTCACCTTGAGTACATTTTTGTCTCTTGAAAGCTAACCTGGGTATGTACTAAAGCAACACCTTGGTTTAGTCAGTATAAGGCCATTTGAAAACAGTGAGATTTTTCCTCTTGTTTTTGACAGGGAGTCACTAACAGAAGAAGCAAATGAGGCCAGTTAGACCATCAGGAATAATGTCAGCATGGGCAACCCAATATATGACACTGTGACCTTTATGTCTTCTAACTTCCTTCCCCTCGTGTGCCATTTGCTTAAGTCCAGATTCTCCATCACTAATATTAGTGACTTTTACTTATATACTTTACTTATATAGCTGGCTATGGCCTATGACATATTTAAGATCAGAGATCAGAGATCAGAGGATTATACCATATTAGAACCAGAAGTCTTCTTAGAAACCATCTAATTCAGTCCCTTCATTTTGCAGAGAAGGGAATCAAAGTCTAGAGAGGTTACATGATTTATGCAAGATCATATAGCTAGTAGGTTCAAGCCCAAATTGTCCATAGCTGGAAAGGACATAGACACTGTCAAGTGCCTCTCTCATTTTATAGATGACAAAACTGAGGCACAGAAACATTAAGTGACTTGCCCAGGGTCACACAAATAGGAAGAGTCAGAGGGAAAATTTGAGCCTGCATCTCCCCCACTTCAATCCCAGTCCTCTATTCACCCTTTATTGGGGCCAATTATTTTTGCATGCCAAGGAACTCTATGGTGTCTTATAAATCTAAGATATGTTTTGATACATTTCTTATGTGACTAGACAACAATTCATTTGCAAAAACTCTTGAAATTTTATTGGATCACTATCACTCGATAGTGATATGGCTCCTTATAAAAAGCTCATATGATCTTGGACTTCATTAAGTGGAGCATTCTATGAAGGCCTGGCAAGGTGACAATATTGTACTCTACTCTTGCTAGACCACATCTGGGGTAATTTGTTCAGTCCTGGGTGCCACAATTTAGGATGGGCATTTATAAGCTTGAAAGGATCCAGAAGAGTTTGAGTTTCCCACCAGTTATGTCAATTAGTGATACTATGATCTCAGAATAGCAGTTCCTCTGAAACACTTCCTCTAAAGAATACTTGCTTCATTTCATGGGTTCCAGAGGACTGCTACTACCCCTATTTCTAGGGCACCGTGTGAGATTATCTTTATAAAACTATAGCTAATGGGCCGCTACTAGTGTTTCCCCATTAAGAGTTAGTCAGTGGATACATTTAATTCTCAGAAAAGGCATTCACTAAAATGGCAGATAAAAACAAGTAGTTAAAAAAAAACATTCTCTCTATAAAACTTAGGCACACTTTCCCTTAAATGAGTATGAAATTTACAATGAAATACAATAGCATTGAGGCACACACACATGAAATACATGTGGCCAAGGCAATATACAACTGTAGTTAGCAAGTGGAAGGAATTTCAAACATTAGCTATAGACAGCTTTCCTTTTGCGGGACTCAGAATCAAATCCTCTACTGTATGAGACTGATAGAAGGGAGATGAGCTTTAATGTTGTAAAAATACCAGAGGGAAGCAAAGAGGGAGCTAACTCCCAGAATCTTCCCCTCTTCCCCCTCCATACGCTGTCTCCATCTTCTATATAAACATATGCCATAGACATATATGCATATGCATATGTACTCATATGCACACACATATATGTATGGTATGTATATACTTTATGTTTATTTATCTATATACATATTATAGCTTCTCCTGCCCTATCCCATCCTCAGCATAATGTAAGCTCCCTGAAGACAGAAAATGTCTTGTTTTTGTTTGAATTCCTAAGGCCCAGAATAATACCTTGGATAGAGCAGATGATTAATTGATGTTTGCATAATTGAATCAAATTGTTGGGAATACATTGCAATAATATAATAGCTTTCGTTTGGGTGCTCACCACAACTCTATGAGGTAGATACTAACATTATGCCATTATGGATAAGGAAAGTGAGGATGAAACAAGTTAAATTACTTGCCCAGGGTCCCACTGTCAGTAAGTACCTAAGAAAGAATTCCTAATCAGGTCTTCCCAACTCCAACTCCAAAAAAAGTGCCTTGAGATGACAATAATTTTAATAGATCCATAGCTTAAGGTAGGAGAAAGGGACATTCAAGTCAGAGGTAAGATTTGCAAATTAGAATGAGACTAAAGTGTGAAGAACTTTAAACTCCAAGATAAGAAGTTTAAAACATATTCCATTTCTGTAGATTTGTAGGATGATATAAACAAAAATGAGAGAATTATCCTATAGTGAATAGAGGCTGACCTTGGAGTTAGGAAGACCTTGGTTCAGATTCTGCCTCTAATATACTCTATGTCACCCATGTGCAAGTCAATTAATTTCTCAGCTCCCTAAGTAAATTGCTAAAACTTTAAATTTCAGAGTTGTTATTAAACTGTATCTGTGGGGGAGTATATACAGTCTCTAATCTGATGAAATTACAGGTAAATACATAAATAATTAGGTAAATTAGGTATCTGGATGAATTGATAAGTAGATACATGAATGAATGAATGAATGAATGAATGAATGAATGAATGGAACAAGGGTAAACTGAGTAGGAAGGTACAGATGTGATCTATATTGAAAGAGGAAGAACTTGGCTTGATAAGATTACAGATCTGCTGAATTACAGTTCTGCCCTCACTATCACATGTACAATATTTGTACAATACAAGGCACCATGCTCAGTCCTGGAAATAAAACAAAGATAGATATGACAAGTGTCCTGATATCAGAGAGCTTTCTATCTAATGGGGGTAGTGGGAAAACATGTCAGTCAGTCAAAAATCATTTAGTAAGTGCTTACTATGACCCAGGCACTGTGTTAATCATTGGGGATATAGAGAAAGGCAGAAAGAATACATATCCTCAAGTACTTCACATTCTAATAGCAGAGACAATATACATATACTTAGGAACATATAAGATTGATACTGTATGAATGACAAGTAATCTCAGGGGAAAGTTACTAGCTTGTCAGTTGGGCTGGGGGTGGGAAAAAAGAGTTGGGGGATGCATCTCTTGCAGATGGTAGAATTTAATCTGAATCTTAATGAAGTTCTGAGAAACCAGAAGGCTGTAATGAGGAGGGAGAAATGCTAAGTGATTTGCCTAAGGTCACAAAACCAGTATATGTCAAAGGGAAGCCCTAACCCAGGACTTCATGCCATTAAGTCTGTCTCTAAGTAAAAATAAAGCAGATGGAATACATGGCCCCAAGGTTCCTTACAGATCTATATCCTATGACCCTAAACATTTGTTTCTCCCAGCACCATAGGATCTTATAGACAAAAAGTTAGCACTTCTCAATGGTTTTAAAGATCTTTTCTCATGTAGGAGTGATGACCATTTGATTCCTGAATTCTAATTTATTCTGTAAATGTATTAGAGAATTAATTTCACAAAAGAGGGGAAATGATTAAGCTGTAATAAAGGTCTAGCAAGTACACCTGGGGAACCATGAATTATTGAAAATGAAGTCTGCATTGAATTCAGAGAAACTGAAACCGACTCCTAGTTAATGTGTCTTCTTTGATTGAATTGCAGTGATTAAAAGGGAGAGTGGGCTAATGTGGAGGCTTTCCCTTAAAAAAGGCATACTCAATTAAGCCTTCCTTGTGGAAGACAGAAGTTGTCACAGGGTTTTGTGTGTCTGATTATAAAGAAGTCAAAAATATGGCTGGGAAGGAAACTCCTGCATACCTTACTCAGAACTAGGACCATTCATTCCTTTGAAATGCAATTCTTTGGACAAATAGTGTAGGACTGGCTAATTGAGAGAGAGAGAAAGAGAGAGAGAGAGAGAGAGAGAGAGAGAGAGAGAGAGAGAGAGAGAGAGAGAGAGACACACACAGAGAGACAGAGAGACAGAGACAGAGACAGACAGACAGAGAGACAGAGAGACAGATACAGAGAGAGACACCCAAAGACACACACAGAGAGACAGAGACAGAGGCAAAGAGAGACACAGAGAGACAGAGAGAGAAATAGAGACAGAGATTGAAAGGAAAATAAATACATGGAGCTAAACAGTGCTTTGATGGTAAAGTACAAAGTTTAATTATTAGTGTATAGATAGATGGAAATATAAGTTCATTAAAACAAGTTAGAACCTTAGAAGGCAGCTAGGAGGTATAGCAGAGAGAGCATCTGGCCTGGAGTCAGGGAGACTCATCTTCCTGAGTTCATATCTGGCCTTAGATACCAGCTGTGTAACCCTGGGAAAGTCACTTAACCCTGTTTGATTCTGTTTCCTTATCTGTAATATTAATAAATAATAATTTGTGATAATTTTTGTAAGTTAATAATTGATAATATTAATAAACCAAGGGGTAAATAAAGAATTGTAAGTTTGTTTTTTGAGTAGGGAAGAGATTTTAAAAAATCTTTTTTTCTTGCTATGGAAGAAGTCATTAGAATTGTGTATTTTGGCCTGAGCAGTAAGACCGATTTAAATTGTTAGAATTATGAAGAACTGATTTGCTAGAATCGCTGCTTTCTTTCATCAGCCTACTGAGAAATTGTGTCTTCTCAACCTTTTGCCTTGTGTGGCCAGATCCATTCATTCTTAAAGGGCTTTTCCCTTTCTGTTATTGCTCCTATCCAAATAATGACCCCCACTATAACCAAAGCCATGGGCCTTTCAACATCTGCTAAAAAGTCAATCATCCATTCAGATTCACAGTTTTAGAGAATCTGAGAGTTAGAATTTCTAAGGGGTTAATATTTAAAGTGGTATGTGTCTCTTTAGTTTGTTTGTAAACAGCAAAGTACTTCATCAACACATAGTATTATTGTTGCTATTCTTGTAATCATTTTAAGGCCTCTATTTTGTCTTAAATCAAATTCTATCTGTGATCTCAGTAAAATAATTCCTATAAAATTAAACAGTAAAATACTTAAATTATACAGGGTAGGGTCTATCTGTTTTTTTTTTTTTGGAGGGCAATTGGGGTTAAGTAACTTGCCCAAGGTCACACGGCTAGGTATTTATTTGTGTGTGCATTAAGTGTCTGAGGCCAGAACCGAACTCAGGTCCTTCTGACTCCAGGGCCAACGCTTTACTCACTGCACCACCTAGCTGCCCCTGGGTCTATCTGTTTTGTAGGGGTATTTAGACAAGTTTGAAAAAATAATTACATACATTCAAGTCACCAATTCTCTTTTAACTACAGTATTTACTATAGTACAGTATTTACTGATGAGTTTCTTGGAATCTATAAGCAAATAATTTATTCTGGAATCACAATACCTCAGAATTGTATTTTACTAACCAGTAGTTTCTTTTATAATCAAACCTCACTTCTAATGTTTATGATTTCTTTTATAATGGAAAAAGAGCTAAGACAATTCTTGTTTTCAGCCTTAAAAATCAGCAGAACCTTGAAATCAGCAGATTCAGTGGAATTGCAAAAAATCAGCAAGTTAACTTGGAGCACTGGTACTCCCAAGTACTATGTGATTCTGACTTTCATTTCACTGGGATGCAGCAAAAGGAAAGTATTAGAAGATTTATCCATTAAGCTCTACCAAAGAAACAAAACAAACACACCAAATATAGTCTATTATGCTCCAGGCAACCTGGCATAACACATTTTTGCACATTTGTTTTAAATCTTTCAAATTCCTCTTACTGAAACCTAAGTGTTCTTTAGCCCACCTAGAGACAAACTGTTAAACATTAGGTATTTAACTTATCTAGATGAGTTAGATTAGATTAGATGCCTCATTTGGGCATGGAGGTAACTCTCATTTCTTGAAATTTTTGCCAGCAGGATACAAACTGGAGAAATTCCTAGTATGCTGGAAAGGTTTCAAGTATTGAATTTATAATTAATCATATTCCTTTCATCTAAGGATGGTTACTGTGGCTAGGATGCTAGTATATAGAAGCCACTATGCAGGGAGAGGAGATACCAAGGAAGATCAAAACAAAAACAACAGCAACAAACACAGGGTGGGTCAGGGTAGAAAGAACATTGGGTTTAGAGTCCAAGGACTTGGGTTTGAATTCTGATTCAGCTACTTTTTATCTGTCCTCCAATTCTGTCTCCTTTCTGGGCTGCAACATTTTCATCTATAAAATAGGGAGAGCATCTGAGATGCCCTCCAAGGTGCTTTTCAATTTTCTGTCTTTCAGCTATGATCCAGTGATGTAGGATTTAGCTTTGGAATGATAAGGTTGGCACAAAATCATTTATACTGATGCAAAAGCTTGGAAGAGGTGGGGAATGTTGGAAATGTGTGAGAAGTGAAGAACAAAATAAACTAAGATGAACCAACCCCCCCCCCAAAAAACAACCCAAAATAGAGATGTCACCAAATTAATTCATACTGATTTGATTCCCAGCTACATGTAGAGGATGAAATGTATGCTGGGGCTGATAAAAAATTTAGAATAGATCAGTTCTGCCCTCAGTATCATATGGAAAGAAACTTGAAGGCCACCTAGCCCAACTCTTTAATCTTACAAATGAAGACCTGGAAGATGATTAAGGTTGAATGACTTGTCCAAGAGGACATAGTCAGGATTTGAACCCAGAACCTGTAAATTCAAATCTATTTCTCTATGCAATGTGCTTCAGGTTTCCCTTTTTTCCTTCTCGTGGAGTTTATATCTAAAAGAAAGAAGAGACACAACATGAATAACATTATTTTATAATTTAGGATAATGAAGGGGTGCAAAGCAAGTATCTTGTGAGGTAGGAGGCAGAAAGTTAATACTGCTTGGGGCATTGTCAATAGGTGAGGGGAAGAAGTGCTTGAGTCTTAAACAAATTCAGGCTTGTGTTCATTGGACTTTACATGTTATTCTTTAATATTCTTTAACTTCATTCACTGTGCTCCATAACCTTTTATCTATTTATTTGTTTGTTTGTTTATATATATATATATGTGTGTGTGTGTGTGTGTGTGTGTGTGTGTGTGTGTGTGTGTGTGTGTATGTATGTATGTATGTATTTGCTTTTTGGAGGAAAATTGGGGTTAAGTAACTTGCCCTGAGTCACAAGGCTAGGTTTTTTTTTGTGTGTGTGTGTGTGTGTGTGTGTGTGTGTGTGTGTGTCTTAAGTGTCTGAGGCTGGATCTGAACTCAGGTCCTTCTGACTCCAGGGCCTAAGCTCTACTCACTGGGCCACCTAGCCACCCCCTTTCATTTATTAAAGAGACAATATCACTAGAGATGGGGAATCACTTTGTTTGGTGTGTCCCAGGTGCATATCTATTCATGTAACACAATGAACACATATGTATGAATGAATGTGCATACACATAAGTTTCCATATGTGCACGTTTGTGTGTCCACATCTACATCCATGTTCGCATATTTGCAAATGTAGTTTTTGAGTGCAAGTCAGTAAGTCAGTCAAACAGATGAATTGTTAGAACCAATGAATGTCTCCAAGAGTAGGAGGAACATATATTGTGCAAGAACACTGAAGGTAGCTGTGGAAACTTCTACCTGAAATATTAGCATAGACATCTAGAAAAATGGGACTGACATTTTCTTTATACTAGCCCACGTGAAGAAGCTTAATAAGACCATTTGGGGAAAGTTGCGAGGAGAGAGAAGCAAGGGTTCATAGGAGCTGTAACTAGCACAGTTGAGATAGCCTATGACCCCTAGGCATTTTCCCTTGTCCCAGATTTCACTGATCCCCTAAAGCAATTGACTATGAGTGGAAGTGGTAGATGTGTTTACCATAGGTCCCCAGTCTTACACTTGTGCTATTCTATAATATAGACACAAGTTATGCACAAAGTAAAACTGAGGCAAGATATGGGGTATTTCAAAGTTTCAGCCTCAGAGTCACTTATCTGAATTCTCACTCGGCTCACTTGCTTGTTCCTGGTGACCAATAATGGCAACTTAACATTTATGTAGCACTTTTTGCTTTTAAAAATGTATATTTTATCTAATTCGATTTCTCATAATAGCCCTTTGAGATATACAGTACAAGTATTATTGTTTCTCTTTTATAAAGGAAGACATTGAAAGACAAAGTGATTTTTTTCTCAGTAAGAAATAGAACCAGGTCTCACACTTAGGCCCTCTACCACCAAAGCCTGAGTTCAAATTATTATGCCACAATATTTTGTCACACAGGGTACCAGATTGTAATATAAATGCATGGATATTTTGATTCTAGAAGCATGCTACTTTGACTGCAGTGAGTAGTTAGGGTCAAGTGATTTTATACACATGCTTATTTTCTTATTTATGTATTTATGTATGTATGTATGTATGTATGTTTGCTTTTTGGAGGGGGCAAGGCAGGACAATTGGGGTTAAGTGACTTGCCCAAGGTCACATGGAGTTAAATGTCTAAAGTCAAATTTGAACTCAGGTCCTCCTGACTCCAGGGTTGGTGCTCTATTCACTGTGCCACCTAGCCTCCCCTTTTTCCCTTATTTTTTGAGGAATTTTTGGAAGTCATCTGAAATCATCTTCTTTTGATTTCTCCTCTTTTTTTGTGATTTGTCTTTAGCATATTCCTATCATTCCCAATATTAAAAAAAATCCATACTGAGTTTATAAGCCATATTCCTATTAATAGAAAAGAAATAATCTCTGTGGGGATTTTTTTTTAATGGCCTGTCTGTTGTTCCATAGAAATGTGGCCCTACAACAAGGCATCTCCTTGTTATCTCCAGTAGAGGTCATTCAATGACCTGATTTAAGAAGAATTTAAAAAGATTCTGTTATTAGCAATCAGTTTGTCAACTATTAAGCACTTTTTATATGCCAGGCACTGAGCTAAACACTGAAAAGACAAAGAAAGACAAAAACATGGCTTCTGCCCTCAAAGACCTCACATTCTAATTGGAAAGACAGTTTTCATACAGCTATGGATGTACAAATTATGTACCGTATAAATATAAGGTAATCTTAGAGGGAAGGCAGGCCCTTTCAGAGGGGATCTCTCACTGATTAGCACATTGGCTGCTTGTATGCATACCACTGCTTCTTATGGGCTAGAGCATTGTTAGCTTTTTAAAGGAGATATTCTCCTAAGGATCGTATTTACTTTATTAATTTGCATAGTAGGCAAGTGTTGTGGAAGAAATGCTATATATTGAGCGCTACTCTCTCTGGATAAGGGAACACAATAGTAGTGTCATAGGGGGGTGTGATTGTGACATCACTTGATGTTCTAAGCCTTTTTCTTCTCTTTCTTCAAAGGAGTAGCAGGCTTGACACTCTATCTGCCACCCAATTTCTTTTTGTAATACAACTCAGCCATATTGTAATGGAGATTTGAGCCAATAGAGTGACATCTTGATTACCTGGAATGAACATTTGCCAAACTTCATTTCTGAGGAGACCTAAATGACACAAGAATCTGGTAATATTGAAGATTAATTCAGGAAAGCAACTCTTAGTGTGGGCCCTGGGATCAGCATGGATCCAAACAAAACGCCTACTCCTTTGACTTCTCCCACTAACTCTATCTCTTTACTCGAACCTAGAACTATCTTCATTTCTCCTTCTATGCCTTCTATGCCTTCACACACATCTATACCTTCCCTTATATCTCCCCAAGAACTTTCCCCTGCCTCTTCTTCTGTAACTATCCCCAAGTATAAACCTGTTAGTAAACTCCCTCCATCTGCCTCTAAATCTGCACCTGTATTCCCAACTACACAAACACCTGTACAAAAATCTAAGCATCCACATCGCTGCAACTTGATCTCTAAAAATCCATATCACTGCAACTTGGCACCTATCTCACAATATGCCCCCGTCTGTACAGTCACTGAAAATATACCTTTAGCCACATCAACATTTACTTGTGTACCTACCCGTAGGTATACCTCTAATTGTAGTTTTACTTCTACCATGTCAGTTGCATCTACCCAGAAATCTACCCCTCTCTGTACGTCCCCTACATTTACAACCCTACTCACAACTGAAACTCCATACAGCCCCACATCTACTCCACCATTGTCCCCAACTCCATCTAACTCTGCCCTTCCCAATAAGGATCCCTCTAATTTGACAGGTAGCTCTACCACAGAACCTACACTCTCTCCCAAATCTGATCCTATCTCTACGCCCTTGACATTTACCCATAAACCCAACTGTCCACTTTTCCCTGGGATTCCCTCTAACTGTACCTGTGCTTCTACCTCGACATCTTCACTCTTGTCTAAATCTAATCCACCTACATGTAGAACGGCATGTACCAGTGCATTATCTCCTGGGAATGCCTGTAACTGTATCAGTAGCTCGACCTCGACCTCGACACTTAGCCCCAAATTGAATCCAGCTATATCCAGAGCTACCTCTTGTGCCTTATTCCCTGGGTGTTCTTCTAGTTGTATCTGTAACTCCACCTCAACCTGTACGCATACTCCTACATCCAAAGCCACATCTGTCTGTGCCTTACTCAAGGATTATGCCTCCACTTGTGTCTGTAACTCTACCTCGACGTCGTCACTGAACCCCGAATCTCCTCCTATGTCCAAAGCTACCTCTATCTGTGCCTTACTCCCTGATTATCCCTCTACCTGTGTCTGTAACTCCAACTCGGCATCACTTAGTTCCAAATCTCCTCCTGCATCCAAATCTACATCTATCTCTCCCTTGCCTGATTATCCCTCTACCTGTGTCTGTAACTCTACCTCGACATCTTCACTAAACCCCAAATCTCCTCCTATGTCCAAAGCTATGTCCACCTGTGCCTTACTCAAGGATTATCCCTCTACTTGTACCTGTAACCCTACCCCAACCTCTACACTTAGCCCCAAGTCTACTCTTACATCCACAGCTACGTCTATCTGTGGGTTGCTTCCTGGCGTTCCCTGTAACTGTGTCTGTAACTCTACCTTGACATTTTCACTGAACCCCAATAAAGCTACATCCACCTGTGCCTTCCTCTCTGATTATCCTTCTAATTGTATGTGTAACTCTCCCATGACATCACTTAGCCCCAAATCTCCCCTAATATCCATAGCTACATCTACCTGTGCATTATCCCTTGGGAATTCCTCTAATTGTATCAATAGCTCTACCTCAACATCTACATTTAGCCCCAGATCTCCTCCTGCCTCAATTTCCTCTAAAACCACACCTAAATATCACTGTGTACTTTTCCCTAAAGAGTCTTCTCATTTTACTTCTGTGGCTACCTCCACATCTACAATGCACCCCAAATCTGATTCACCTACAACCACACCTACGCCAACCCGTGCATCTGTATATTCTTATCTTTCTAGTGGTGGCTCAACATCAAAATATTCTCCTACATCTACAGCTATGTCTATGCCTGAGTGTAAATCTGTGGGCACTTCAATAACTATGCCTATGCAGAAATATACTCCTAGCTCTATATCTCCCCCTAAATGCACACATATGTCTACATCTGAACCTATACCTATTCCTAAGTGTACATCTGCGGCTACCTGTACAGCTACACCTATTTATACATCTACAGTTCCAACTCTGGCCACTTCTACATTGCAATCTACACCAGAATCTATACAATCTATCCTTTTCCCTCTCTTTCCATATAGCTTTACATCATCCCGTGCTCCTACCCAAGATCCTGAATCCCCTTCTCTCACTTCTGAAGACTCATTGACCCCTAACTTTTCACATGAATTCTTGCCTCTCTCAACATCAGTCTGAACAGCAACTATATCTATGTCTACTTATACTTTCTACCTCCATGGTATATGCTAAAGCATCAGGGTCTTGCCAACTCTATAAAATGCTGAGAGGGGCTGGGTATAAAGAAAACAAAGCAAAACAGACTCAGCAGTTGGACTTATAGCAAGAATCAGTGAAACACATAGAAGTGACTCTCCTGAAATATGTTGGATTTTGTTGGGGCATCTCAGCTTCCTGTTGATTGTTCTTCTATGGACTATGGTTTTAGGCTTTATTCTTGCTTTGCATCTACCTGGTGGACATTTAGTTTGGCTCCTCAACACTTCTCCTGGCCTCAAAAAACTCAGTTCCTCCCTAGAATGGCCCTGTCATTTGCTTTCACTGTGAGATACTTCAAAATTTGGATGGCCTTCCTAGTGGAGAGCTGGAAACTCAATCCCTATTGGACCTGGCTACTTCGAGAATCTGTCGGTTCCTGCATACTGCGTACCTGGACTTCACTTAACTGTGAGTGGACATCCCCAAGAATGATCGAGACCCTATGTATTACATCTACTCTCTATCTTCCTCTAAATCAATGGTTCTTAATATAGAGTACATGAACATACACACAAGTATGTGTTTATATATGTGTGTGTATATATATATATATATAATCACAATACAAATATTCATGTTTACATGTGTGCTATATGCACACACATGCAGGTATGCATATATACACACATGGACATATACATGTATGTATTTAATGACAGCATTTGCATTTGTTGGTTTCCTTTGTAATACTATATGATTTTTATACATAAAAGAGCATAATTCTAAGTTCATAGAGTTCACTAGGCTGCCAATGAGATCTATGACAATAAAAGGTTAAGAACTTCTGTTCTAAATTGTTACTACTGCTACTACCACCACCACCACCATTATGCCTCTTTCTCCTCTTCCTGCTATTGCTACTGCCACCACTTCTATCACTACCACCACCACTACTACTGCTACTGCTGATATTACTATTACTACTACACATAGCTTCCATTTATAGAACTCTTAATTTTAAAGAATCATAGATATAGAACTGGAAGAGACCATTCTGACCATCAAGAGATCATCTTGAAAGGGAACTGAGTCCGACAGAA
Organism: Gymnobelideus leadbeateri; assembly: GCA_011680675.1. Taxonomy (NCBI): domain Eukaryota; kingdom Metazoa; phylum Chordata; class Mammalia; order Diprotodontia; family Petauridae; genus Gymnobelideus; species Gymnobelideus leadbeateri. Next base: position 634,656 of record WOXC01007456.1, on the reverse strand, counting down.
GTTAATTGACTTGGCTAAGGCCATACAGTCAGCAAATGCAAAGTTTCAAATTCATATCCTCTGAGTCCAAGTTCAGTTATTGTCTTACCAAATACCTGTAGGTTAGTCAGGTCAAGTATTATTGTGCTCCTTTGGCATATGAACTGACTTGCACAAAATCACAAGGCTCATGAGTGAGAATGAAAATATCAACTCACTAAGTCCATATCGATATCTATCTTGATATCAGTATTGGTACTTCAGCTTATTTTAATTCAATTCTACAAACATGTGGTGCTAGTAATAATAATAATAATATCATTTTCTGTAGTGTTTTAAAGTTTACACAGTATTTTTCTTCAAACAACTCTACTTCTTTTTTTTTTTTTTTTGCTTTTTTGGTGGGCAATTGGGGTTAAGTAACTTGCCCAAGGTCACACGGCTAGGTTTTTGTCTGTGTGTGCGTTAAGTGTCTGAGGCCGGATCCAAACTCAGGTCCTTCTGACTCCAGGGCCGATGCTCTACTCACTGCGCCACCTAGCCGCCCCTGACTATTTATTTCTTATTGATTGACTGAGATGAGGTAGTAAATTATTAATTATTCCCATTTTATAAGTTAAAAACAGAGATTCATGTTTAGTGATGAATCCCACATGTAACAGTGTCATTAAAAATCTGAAATAAGAAAGAAATGAAAATAAAGTATGCTTCAAGCACAGAGAGCAACTAGATGCAAACACAGACATAGATGTGCGTGTGCGCACGCACACACACACACACACGTTGTTGTTCAGTCATTTTAGTTTTGTCCTACTCTTCATGACCCCATTTGGGGTTTTCTTGGCAAGGACACTGGAGTAGTTCTCCATTTCCTGCCCCAGATCATTTTATAGATGAGGAAACTGAGGCAAACAAGAGTCACACAGTGTCTGAAGCCATATTTGAAATAGCTAAAGGGATAAACACATCCACAAGTATAAAAATGTGTATATATATTATATATATATATATTTAAAATGTGTCTATACATATATAACATATATGTTGCATATATTATATATGAATTCATGTTATATTTATGAAACATGAATTTAAAATTATATACACTAGCAATCTGAAAAGTAGGATGCATGAAGGAAAGTAATGTCAAATGCAATAAAGCTAGAAACATACTTTTGAATCACATTGTACAGTGTCTGGTAAGTTAAGTAACTATAAGAAAGAGGGACTTACTAAAGAATTCTTAGAAGGAGGACAAAATGGTGAAATGAAACTTTAAAGATTATTTTGGCAGCTCTGCAATGGATAATTTGGAGAGAGAAGAGACTGGAGTCAGGACACCAGATAAGAAAGTTTTTAGAATAGTCCAATTAAGTAGCAATGAATGTCTGGACTTATCTAGTAGTAGTTGAGTAATAGTGAGAAATAAAATGGTAGATAAATTTTAGGATAAAACTTGACAGGAGTTGACAGTTGAATTTTTTTTTAATTGAAAAGGGCAAAAGGGTCAAAAGTTATTTTGAATTTTTGGACCTGAAATCTCCTAAAAATTGAAAATAATTCAATGCAAGAATAGGATTCTTCCAGGGTATCATTCAGATAGGAAAACCAGGAACCCTGGGAAGAGGCAGTATCCAAAAGGAAAAGTTGGTCAATTGCATTTAACATAGTAGATCCTAAATTGTTTAAGTGAATCTTCTCTGTGAGTTAACAAAGAGATATAGACAAGGAAAGACATTTGGGTTTGCTCACTGGTGACCTTAGAGTGAGCACTGTTAGTGAATTATAGGGTCAATGCCTATAGTATAAGGGGATTAAAGGAAATGGAGCCAGTAAAGATGAACTGTCCTGCTCCCAACATACTTATTCTAACAAAAATCCTCACATGTGCATCAGATCAAATAATAATCTAGCAATGTAATGAGAAAATATGAGTGACTTATTTATGTCATTATTGAACAAAATGTCAGCCAGAAGGTTTATGGCAATCGGAAGGGGGGCGCAGTAAATGTGGTGCCTGTGAAGCCAAATTAACCCAGCCTTTCATGGTGACAGATGAAAGCCCAGAAATACTTGTAGCCTATAAGGATCTGTGTCTGTGGAAAGAAGAGCAAAGCATCCCTGGAGAAAGCCTTAGGGAGATCAGAAAACTCCAGGGTGGGGACCATGAATGCACTGGGATGCAGTAGTGGCTAATATAAGGTATCCAGGGAGGAATAGCACTTCTGGTGTCAGGGCTTACTGAGGCCTTTTCAGGGCTGCTTATCCATCTTTGATGTCAAGCTGTCACTCAACTGTCACCCGTGGCTCCAAGAAACTACAGGATATGAAGTGGCCACATTTCAGTAAAATTGTTTGGCAGATGGGCTAAACCAGGTTGAGGGTAACCAATAAAGCTCAAACTAACTGGTGAGTTAGGGAGATGTCTCTCCCAATGAATGGGTAGCTGAGAAAAATTTGTTTTAATAGCCATGAAGGTTGCTGAATCAGGCACTATGAAATGCTTAGGGCTTGGTCAGACACCAAAGACACCGAGGCCATCTACTCCATTCTGGTCATCTTCAGTAATCTTGATTTTTGGTCTTGCAACTTGACTTTGGGGAAAATAATTCTTTTTGGAGGGCCAAGGCAAGGCAATTGAGGTTAAATGACTTGCCCAATGTCACACAACTACTAAGTGTATCAAGTTTCTGAGGCCGCATTTGAACTCAGTTCCTCCTGACTCTAGGGCTAGTATTCTATTTACTGAGCCACCTAGATGCCCCCAGTGAAAAGAATTGGAAGGAGAATAAATTCATTAGAAGAGATTGGCAAACCTCACCCAAACGATAGATTTCCTAAAAATGACAAAAAAGTAAACAAAATCAATGACCCCTTGAACCAGCAGGAAATATTCGACAAAAAATTAGAATGAAAAAAAATGGAGCAAATATGACATGACTAATATCTGAAATAATTAATATGGAAAGCAGGGCACATATATCAATTGACTCTCTGAAAAAATGATAAAAATATTAAAAACAACTAGATACCACCTTTCTAGAAATCATAAAGAAAAACTATCCAGATCTATTAGAAACAGAAGGAAAAGCTAAGAGATAAATATAGATATTTTTCATTCCCATGTGTATATATGTGTGTGTGTATGTATGTATTCTTTCTTCAACTTTGCTATTAAGATTTTTTAATCTTAGCATTTATTTAATCTTGGTATATACATTGATATATACATATCTCCAAAAGTTGAAGTCCTAGGAATGACATACTAAATATCTAAGACTCTTATGTCAAAGGAAAAGCTTTTTTGGTTTGTTTATTTTCTTTAGAATGGGACAGAAATAAACATGTTTATGAGTAGTAGGGAAGAAACCAATAGACAAGGAGAGATTAAAAATATTGGAAAGAGTGGGGACGACAGAAGAGGCAATCTGCTAGGGAGGATGGGATGGAATGGGATGATTTGTCTATGTGGAAAGGTTTGCCTTGGTAAGAAGAATGACCATCTTCCATGTGAGATGGATGAAGGAGGAAATAGTGGAAGAAAACATCTTGGTGATTTAAGATGAGGAAGAAGAGAGAAGACAATGTTTGTTGTTGAAATAATTCCAATTTGTATGAAAAGAATGGGCTATTTAAAGAGACAAGAGGAGCTAACTTTGTCACTTCAGATTAAAAGAAAAGAAAACATGTGGGGCAGATGGAAGAAAGAGGAGGTAAAAGAAGACGAAGATGCAAACATGTTTATAGATCTCTAAGAATGGTGTCAGGAGCATTAAAATTGCAAATGGAGTGCATTTGTTATAAACATAACACCTATAAAAAAAGGAAACTTCTTTTTAATAGGAGAAAAAGAAGAACCAAAAAAGGAGGAAAAAAAAAGAACTAGTCCCAGTAGATGGGATGATCCGTGATGGAGAAAGAAGTAATTTTCTCTTGTTTTATTCCTACTTTGACAGTCAAGTAACAATAATCTTTAGACTAAAAGGGAGAGAAAATAAATAACTAAAGGGAGTTAATACTCAAGATAAATAGGAATATTGAAGGATATTTTAGGCAGCTATCGAAGAGTTTAAGTTACCAGACCTAGAAGCATTACATCCTTGTGTGCTGATAGAACTGGCAGATGTGAATACTGAAATATTACCACTGATATCTGAAAGCTTGGGAATAACAGAGAAGTTATGGTGGGACGAGATGAAAACAAATCTTCCTATTCCTCCCCCACCCCTATTCTCTTTTCATTTTATTCCTGTAGGAAAGATGGAAGCATGTAGGTGAGAAAAGAGTCTGGGTATGTGGATGTGCAATTGTTTAGTCCAAACTAAATTTTATTCATTATTGATGAAATATCAAAATGGTCTTGGGTCTCTAATAGAGTTCCTCAATGATCTATGCTTGGCATGATGCTGTTTATTGCTTTTTGTTAAGTACTTGGAATAAGAGAGATGGTTTGTTTATCAAATTTCACTTGATACAAGAGTAAAAGGGATAGGGGGAGCCAAGATGGCAGAGTAGAAACAGCACCTCCAAGGCTCTCTCCCCCCAGATTACCTCCAAACTATGTAAAAGGGGACTCTGAACAACTTATGGAGCCCCAGCAACCAAAGAACGACACAGAGAAGCTAACCTCCCACTGAGGACAGCCCAGCAGCCCTGCAGGAAGGGCAAGTGCAGCACTCTGGGAGCCGGCAGTGCAGCGAGGAGAGCTGAACCCAGGTCCCGCGGTTTTAGCCCCAGGGCGGCTGGGCCAACAGCCAGCTGGAGGGACCCCAGAACACCAGCAGCTGTGGAGATTCCAGAATGGTCAACACAGACATGCCTAGGACAAAGTGAGAGTTTAGTGCCCTATGGACTTTGGGACCAGTATTTGGGGAACGCCTCGGCTTCCTCCCCTGGGGGATAGAAGCCGCTGAGAAGACACAACATTTTGCAGTTTTCAGTGGTGGCTCCAGCTCCTGGCCTGTGAACTGTAGGGACATCCAGCTATCAGTCTCGGGTGGGGGGTGGGGGGGGGTAATTGCTCTTGCTTTAACTTCCCTGGTTCTGGATTGTGACCTGGGGAGAGGTTGTGGAGCAGGTTTCCAGCTTGCCAGAAACGGAAGTTGCCCCCCACACACACATTCGGGACGAAGGTCCCCTATCTGGTGGCAGAGTTCTACTGTGGCAACAAGCCCAAAAGTCAAGTAATTAAGTGGCATCATGCCAAGGCAAAGGAAACAAAATAAATAGAAAAATGAAACATTAGACTCCTATTTTGGGGGCAAAGAGGATTGCAGCACGAAACAGTCAGAGGACTGTGAGGTCAGAAATCCTGCTCCAAAAGCCCCAAAGGAAAATATGAGCAGGTTACAGGCCATAGAGGACCTTAAGAACGACTTTAAAAATCAAATAAGAGAAGTGGAGGAAAAATTGGGAAGAGAAATGAGAAGAATGCAGGAAAAGTATGAAATGAGGGTTAACAGCCTGACTAAGGAAAACAACACCTTAAAAAATAGACTAACTCAAATGGCAAAGGAGGCCCAAAAGGGCAATGAGGAGAAGAATGCCTTAAAAAGTTGAATTTGCCAGATGGAAAAATAATCTCAAAAGCTCACTGAGGAGACTCATTCCTTCAGAGTTAGACTGGAGCAAATGGAAGCTAGTGACTTTATAAGAAATCAAGATGCTTTTAAGCAGATCCAAACAAATGAAAGAATAGAAGGCTATGTGAAATATCTCATGGGAAAAACCACTGACCTGGAAAATAGATCCAGGAGAGACAATTTAAAAATTATTGGCCTACCTGAAAGCCATGATCAAAGAAAGAACCTAGAAATCACCCTTCAAGAAATTCTCAAGGAAAACTGCCCTGATGTTTTAGATCCAGAGGGCAAAATAGAGGTTGAAAGAATCCACTGATCACCTCCTGAATAAGATCCCCAAAAGAAAACTCCTAGGAATATTATAGCCAGGTTCCAGAATCTCCAGATGAAGGAGAAAATACTCCAAGCAGCCAGGAAGAAACAATTTCAATATTGTGGAAACACAATCAGAATAGCCCAGGACCTGGCAGCTTCTACACTGAGGGATCGAAGGCCATGGGATATGATATTCCAGAGGGTAAAAGAGCTGGGACTGAACCCAAGGGTCACCTATCCAGCAAAACTGAGTATTTTGTTTCAGGGGAAAACATGGTCATTCAGTGGAATAGAGGACTTTCAAGCATTCTTGAGGAAAAAACCAGAGTTGAATAGAAAATTTGACATCCAGACACAAGAAGCAAGAGATGCCTGAGAAGGTAATCAGAGGAAAGAAATCGAAAGGAACTTATCAAAGTTGAACTACTTACATTCTTACATGGAAAAACAATAACTGTGACTGATGAAACTTTTCTCAGTATGAAAATAATGGAAGAAGGGTATATGGTCACATGAATACATATGTGAATGTGTGTATATATGTTTACAGTTATACATGGATAGAGGGCATAGGTTGAATTTGTTGGGAAGGGATGATACCTAAGGGGTGAAATTATGAGGTAAAAGAGGAAAGTGGCAAGAGGAGATGGGGAGAGACAGGGTAGGGTAACATCTCATGTAGAAGAAGCAAGGGGAAGTGGTTGTAAGGGGGGGGGGGAGAATAGGAAGGCAAAAAGGCAAAATCACATTCTCATTGAATTTGGTTCATGGAGAGAATGACATACATACTAAATGGGATATCTCAACCTGTGGCAGAATAGGCGGAAGGGGGATGAGAGGAGGGATGATGGATGGGAGGGCATTCTTGGGGGGAGGGGAGGTTGGAAGTACCCACTATAGAAGAAGGACAGGATCAAGTAGGGAATGGACCAGGTGGGGGGTGGTATGGGTGGGAGGGAATTAAAAGCAGCCTTTTACAATTTATCTACTATGGTAATATTTTGCATAGTTATACATGCACAACACATACTGAATTACTTATCTTCCCAGAGGGAATGGGTGACAAGGGAGGAAGGGAATGGATCTGAAATTCCAGTCTTAAAATTAAATGTTTCAAATATATATAAACACTATTATCAATACTCTTTTGCATGTAATTGGGAGATAAGATGTACAGGCATCGGGGCACAGAGATTCACCTTGCTCTAATGGAAAAGTCAAAGGGGGTAAGGGAGAAGATATGGGAGAGAGCAGGATGGAGGAAGCAATATCTTGTGGGACTGCTCTTCTGGGAAGGTGGATAGGGGAAAAATGGGGAAAAAATTGTAACTCAAAATCTGTCGGAAATGAATGATGTAAAACAGGAGTTAATAAAGCATTTGTTCAAATAAAAAAAGAGTAAAAGGGATAGAAATACTCTGAATTTTAGAGTCAAGATAAGCAAGCAAGTTGGGCCAAATCTAATAAGATGAACTATTTCATAGGATAGATGAGCAAATCTGCATTGCTGGTGTTCTGCACTGGGACAAAGAGTACCTAGCCATACTAATGAAATCTGAGATCCATGAAAATAGGTAAATATTTGCATGGCCCAGTGGTTTCCTTTAAAATGAGAGTGAAATTCACACTACCTAGCTGCCAAGGTTTTGGAAGGAAAGCTGTAGTATTATATGCACAAGTCTGAATTATTACAGGTTGATTGGACCAATCTTTGATGCATGCACAGATCTTTCAATATATTAGAGATCACTTGGTGGTAGATTAATCAGTCAAATCCATCAACCATTAATCTTCTGGACATTATCATTTGGGGTATGTGTAGGTAGTAAGTATAATACCTTCAACTAAAAAGTGTAAAAATAAGCTACTCTGAATTTTTTTTTCAGAACAATGGTGTTATTTAAAACTTAAAAGAAGCAGGTATCATTTACATTAATTTCTTATTATGGATCAGCAATGAAACATAATCACCAACATTTAATTTGCATACTCGAGTTCAACTTAATCAATTGAAGAAAGTGACAATGCCCCATTTAGATTTCCTGCTAATATTATGAGACCAGAGTAAAGCTAAACAATAAATATTGCAAGTGGTGGCAATTGTTGACATGGCATTATATTTTGATAAACATGCTACAACTTATAATGCATCCATGTATTAAATAACCAACTCATAGTCCAAGAGAGCAGCTAATGCCCTTATTTTTCTTTAGACTAATAGGAAGCCAAATTATGAATTTATGTTGATTCTGAGACAGAAAATTGAACTTTTGGATGTTAAGAAAAAAAGCATTTTGTATTTTTTAAACTTGTTTTGGTTTCTTGAGGTAATCCACAGAACAAAGGGATGAAGAGAACTAACTATAACCTGAATGTTCCTGATAACCAGTCATCAGAATTCTGTAGGAGAAGAATTCAAATTGGATCCCATCAATGGTGTATTGTTACTTTGCATTGGAACCCTGGGATTAAGGTAAAGGCAAGGTAAAGTGACCTGGACTGGGGCCAGATAAACAGGAAAATAAATATTCCAGCGCTGAGAGAGAGTTGAAATTGGTGAGACACAAGCTAATTCGGAGTGAGGCAAGCAGAAAAAATCTGTACATAAAAGGGTGACACAGAAAATCCAGGCTGGGTGCCAGCAGTCCATTAGGTGAGAATGTATGAAATTTGTGAGTCAAGGGTATTATGCAAAGTATAGAAAGGAAACAGGTAGCCATGAAACAAGAAGTGGTTGAGAGTGATTTTTTTTAATGTAGAGGGCAATGGTGCCAAGAATTACTTATGCCACTCTATTTTTGCTTTTCATTTCTTTCACTCATGTCTGACTCTTCATGACCACATTTGGGTTTTTCTTGGCAAAGATTCTAGAGTGATTTGCCATTTCCTTTTGCAACTCATTTTACAAGTAAGGAAACAGACAAGGGAAGCAAGGGAAGTGACTTGCCTAGGGTCACAAAACTAGTAAGGGTCTGAGGCCAGATTTGAACTCAGATTTCCTTGACTCCAGGTCCAGCACTCTATCCACTCTACCACCTAGCTCCCTAACCTCATTACATACTTACTATAAGGATGCTCTGCTAATTTCTTTAATTACTAATCATTTAAACACACCCCTTTCTAATGATACCTTGTTCAAGAACCATTCTCTAATATCTCCTATCTATAATGATGTTTCCTCCCTTGCCCCTCACAAAGAACTTTGTTTATATAAATAAATAAATAAATATATATATATATATATATATATATATATATATATATATATATATATATATGATGGACCTTTCTAGAATTATTTTGTATCATAATTATTCACATTTAACTCTTCCTCTGATTCTTCATCACAGAATGTAAGAGACCTTGGATTTTGAAGGCTATGTCAATAAATTGCATACCCTCTCAATGGCTGTCAATATGGAAGGTCTTGAAATGCAGTCAGTAAGTCAGTTAGTCAATAAGCATTTATCAAGTGTCTCTTATTTATCAGTCACTCTGATAACCACCAGAGATACAAACAAAAAAGACAAAAATATGGTCCCTGGTCCCAAGAAGCTCACAGTCTAAGGGAAGAGACAATATGAAAACAACTATGTACAAACCAGTCATGTACAGTCATAGATAGTCATAGATAATCAATAAGAGGAAAAGGGTTCGGAACAGCTTTTGATAGAAGAGGAAATTTTAGTTGATAACTTAAGGAAAGCCAGGGAAAACCAGGAGGCAAAGAGGAAGGTAGAAAGTGTTCCAGGCATAGAGCCAACCCATAATATATATATATATATATATATATATATATATATATATATATATATATATATTTATATATATATATATATATATATATTTTTTTTTTTAAAGCAATTGGGGTTAAGTAACTTGCCCAAGGTTACATGGCCGGTTATTTTTGTGTGGGTGTTAAATATGAGGTTAGAACCGATCCAGGTCCTCCTGACTCCAGGGCTGGCACTCTTACTTACTGCACCCCCTAGTTGCCCCCTTAATAATTTTTTTTAAAAAGCACAAAGTTTAGAAATAGTGTGTGTGTAAAGAATAGCAAGGAGGTCAGTGACCCTGGATCACAAATTATGTAGGTGTAAGGATCAAATGAAATAATATTTGGAAAATATGTAGCACAGTGCTTGTCAAATATGAAGTACTTCATAAATGCTTATTCCCTTCCTTTCCCATCTGTAATCATATAAGAGACATGTAACAGTTTATTAATACAATCTTAGACAAGCTCTAGACTTTAGGAGAGGAGAAAAGGACTTGGGTTTAAAACGTGGCTCTGACATTTATCAATCATAGAGAAAGATGGTGGGAACCCAGATAGAGATAGAATAACAACTGAAGAACTGTTCCTGATGTTAGCAAACCTCAGTCAGAACTTATATCTGCTATTTACTAGTTGTGCGGTCATAGGCAAGAAAATTAAGCCCAATTTCTTTGTCTGTAAAATGACATATGTACAACTTTCCTCCTAAAATGACAGAATTATGTATTTAGGGCTTGAAGGGATCTTAGGATTGCTGTGAAAAAAAATCACTTTGTGTAGTTTAAAAGACTGTAGAAATGTGACTTCAACATTACCATCATCATGCATTTTATCACTAGGCTAGGTTTGGCCCAGCTATTCTGAGAAAGGTAAGGCCTTAGAATGATAATATAGGGCTAGTACACCTCAGAATATTAATATAAAGTATCAGTGTGTCACTGGCCTGAATTCTAATGTCTTGGGAGAAAGCCCTAGTTACCTTACCCTAGCTACGGTTCCATGTATGCAAACATGTGAGGGAAGGATGAGCCTCTGGGACTGACACTAGCTCAAGATATCTGTTGATCGGTTGTGGTGTTCATTGGTGACAGCAACCTCCATAAACCATGAGGTCTATGTATAAACATCAAAGAGAGTGATATCTCATCCCCACTTGCTGTCAATGACATACACTCAGTTGATTGGACCATCTGCTGTAAATGGTTGGTCTACCTTAAGATAATTGGTCTTGGGCTGACAAGGAAATATGACTATTTTATTGCCTTCTTCTCTTGCAGTTCCCCGATGTCCTGCTCTGCTCCAACCCTATGTGTGAATCTGTGTGATCTAATGACATGGGGCATATCACTGTGTTCTGGATAGGGTTTTCCTGTCTTTGTCTCTGGGGGAGTGGAGTTTCCTTGAAAAGCCTTGCTTATATCTCTATGCTGTTGTTACAGGTAAATCAGTCTACTGTATTGTCCAATTCAGTGACCTAAGTGCAACAAATCACAGATGATGAAGTCTGCATATGAAACAAACAACTAAGTTTGAGGTCCAACTCCAACACTTACAAGCTTCCTGAGTTCACTTTACTTACCTGCATAGAGAACCAAAGGCTAGTTGTACTCCCTCGATCACGGGATTTTAATGAATATTGGACAAGTCTCTTTACTTCAGGAGGCCTCAGTTTCTTCATCTATAAAATGAGGGGGTTGAACTAGTGGCCTGATCCTCAATGTCCCTCCTAGCCCTGGTATTTTGTGGTCCTAAGAAGCACATGAAACTAATGTCTTACCTGTTGCAAGCATATGAAATTACATCCTACTCTTCTAATATTCTAATACCCTCTCCTCTAATATTCCAATATCACAGCATGATTAGGATAACATCAATAAATGATGATGATGTTTTGTTGTTTAGTTGTGTCTGACACTTCATGACTCCATTTGGGATTTTCTTGGCAAAGATGGACATTTCCTTCTCTGGCTCATTTGACAGATGAAGAAACTGAGGAAAACAGGGTGAAATGACTTGCCTAGGGTCACACAGCTAGTGTCTGAGGCTGGATTTGAACTCAAGAGGATTAGTCTTCCTGACTTCAGTCCTGGTGCTCTATCCACCATGCCAGCCAGCTGCTCCAATTGATTATAGCAGATGCCTTTACATGACACTTTAAAGTTTACATAGCATTTCACATGTTTTTTTTCCCATATCTGATTCTCACAATTACCATATGATGTAGGTGCTATTACTATCTTTGTTTTATGGATGAGGTAACTGGGTCTGAGAAATGTTAGATAACTTGTTCAGGATCAGATAGCTAGTAAGGCACTATTTGACCTGAGTTCTTCTTTACTTCAATTGTAGCTCTCTGTCTAGTTATCAATTTTATTGTTGTTCAATTGTGTTCAACTTTTTATTACCTCATTTAGGATTTTCTTGGCAAAGATACTAGAGAAGTTTACCGTTTCCTTCTCTAGCTCCTTTTACAGATGAGGAAACTGAGGCAAAGAGGGTAAAGTGACTTTCCCAAGGTTACACAGCTAATAAGTGTCTGAGTCTGGATTGGAACTCAGTCTTTCTGACTCCAGAGCTTGTGCTCTGTCCACTAGCTCAAGATATCTGCTGCCCTGTCATATGCTTACATATACATCCATACACATGCATGTATACATACAATGCATTGTGTGCATATTTCAGTAAGTATAAATGCATATGTGCACACATGTTTCTATTGACCTGTATTTGCATGTGTACATATATGTGCATTTATATGTGTACATGTCTGTCTCTAGATATAGACGAAGGAGAGAGAGAGAGAGATGACTATATATGTATATGTATATATATATATATTATACACATACATATGTACTATATATACATATAGGTATTTATAACTACCTATCTATATAAATAATTTAGTTTTTATTTTACTTATACCTCTTTATCCTGGGTTCTTGAGGGACATATCTCACTTGTCTGTCCTTGATTATGGCTCTGATGCTAACACTTAAATATAATTGATTATTATTGCTGAGGATCTAAGATAATGGGTACTGAGAGTCCAGATTTTCTAGACTATTTGAGGAAAAAAAGTCAGGAAAGTGACTCTGGAACTGCCTCTACATTATGTCTCCTTAAAAGTTTCTTGGGTGGGTGGCTAGGTAGCACAGTGAATAGAGCACTGGCCCTAGAGTTAGGAGGATCTGGCTTCAAAGCTGGCCTCAGACACTTAGCACTTACTAGCCTTGTGACCTTAGGCAAGTCACTTAGCCCAAGTGCCCTGCCTTCCCCGTCCAAAAAGAAAAGTTTCTTAAGCTTAGAGCTTACTTCTACTTTCTCTGTAGCTGATAGAGTAGTCTTTATATGGCTGGACTTGGGCCAAGTGCTTCACTGTTACTTCTTGATAAGAAGAGCAGGACGTATGATAGGATAAAGGAACCACAGACTAGGAGGTAAGAGACTTGGCTTCCAGGCCTATACTCCTTTCTAAGACCCTACCCACATTGGGAGTGCCATTAGTTCTAGACAGAGATTTCTTGGCTTTACCCTGGGAGACTTGATGTTTTCTACAGGATATAGTCTCCAACTCATTTCAAAAAGACTTTATTAAGTACCTGCTACTTACAGGCATAACATCAGATGCTGGGGATGTAAAGACAAAAATAAAATTATCCCTGACTTCAAATAACTTCCCTCTACTGGAGGGAAATAGCATGTATATACATATAAGTATAGAATATGTATTTTAAAAGTAAGCAATGGGGAAGGGGTGTCTGCTGACAGCTTCAGGGCAAGGGTCAGGAAAAACCTTTTGTACTAGGTGGTACTTGAAGTGAGCTTTAAATGGAGATAGGTTTTCCAAGAGGTGGAGGTGAGGAGGAAGAGCGCATTTCAAGATTGGCTTCTGATTGTGCCAAGATCCCTTTCACCTGACTGGTTACTCAGTATTGACTAACTACTTAACTAACTAATGTAACTAACTACTTAACTAATTTAACTTAAATCATAAAACAGTATTATTTGACTCTCAAAAGCATACTCTAGGATCAAGAGCTGGAAGGCACCTTATAGGTCATTTAATCCAGTACCTTCATTGTTAAGGAAGAGAAATGTGAGGCCAAGCAAGCTTAAGTGTTTAGCCCAAGGACATGGTGTCCTTGGGTTTGTTAAAAATTGAATTGAAAACAAACAAAAAATAATATTCCCTGCCTCCTAGGAAGTTGTCATATAGTTTAACTAACTTCCTTCTTTCAAGAAACCTACATTAGAGGTTGTTTCATTTCCTAAGTTTCCCAGAAACATATTATTTTGACTAGGTTATTGTGATTGTTCTTAGGCTCCTTTCTGACTGTCATTCAGCTGTTTTCTTTGTATTTGTCTTGTCTTTCTAATCAGACTATGAGCACCCTGAGGTACAAGGCTTATGCTTCTCCATCTCCCCCAAGGCCTAGCACAAGTGTGTGTGACCCCTTTCGGGCTCCACAAGAACCTGTTTGTGCATAGCAGTTTCTCTATTTTTTGGTGCCTTCTCCTCAATTGTGAGTATTCTATTTTCACCTGCATCTGACTATACTAGGCACGATGGCTATAGAGTAGCTGGATGTGAAACCTTCAGGGGAGCTAAGTAAAGTCTATTAGGGTTAAGGGTCACAAGGATCTGGCCAATGTCTAGTAGGGCTTAGGGCCACTTGGGGCTGGCAAGGGGCACCCATACAGTGAACTAGTACCAAGCCAAAGGTTAGGTTGGATTGAATAAGGAAGTACTGTAAAGCTAGTTAGCTAAATTGGCAAATACAATGTCTGAAAGGCAAAAGATATGAAGTGGATTTCATGGGTTATTTAATCCATGGGTATCAAACATTTGACCTGCAACACTCTCAATGCCCTGAACCAGATTAAAGTATAATTGGAAAATAATTAGCAAATAGATAAAAATACAATAAAACATTTTAGATTTAAGTCAATTTTGACCAGTAGGGATCCTTATTAGTGGCCTCCATTTCTATTAAAGTTTACATATTGCTATGGCACAGTCTAGACTTGCCTGGGACAAGTGGTCATTTAGCCCTCAGGGAAGATTTCAAGTGATGGGAAGTTCACTACCTCCTAATGCAATTGAAAGCTCTTTTGAATGACTCTAATTGCTAAAGAAGTGTTTCCCAAGAAGGAGCCTACATCAGCCTCCATCCTTACTCCACATTCTATTCCTTGCTCCTAGACCTGCCCTGAGGCATATATAGTCTTCAAGTAATCATTAAGATCCTTGGAGTAGGCAGTATTACTAGTCTAAAGAAAACATGGGTACAATCCAAGCCTCAAAAATAAAAGATCAAGGATTTGATGGAAGAGGACTTGAATGCAAACAATGCTTTTGTTTTATAATATGTCATACTTGTTAAGCTGAAAATGCCTGTGGGCTTTTAGGTTGGGATGTGTAGAGGGTAATCACCCCTTCCCCCTCCCCCACTTCCCCATTCTTCCAAATGAGTCACAGCTGTGAACAGACAACTCTTGCTTATCTCCACTGCCTCCTGACCTAGAAGCAGCTGTGTCAGGATGGCAGCAAACAGTCTACAAAGAAAGAAATGAAATGAAAATCCCAGTCGTGATGAAGGCTGAAAGGGCAAAGGGGAAGATATGAGATGTGAGAGGAAGGACAGTACAAGGGCATGGTCTGGTGTTTCCTTGGGTGGAAGAGGCTGGGATATTTTTCCCCTCTCTTCCATCTACCGTTCCCTGAGTTAGAATTCTATCAGTGTAGGAGGGGTAGCAAGCCTCATAGGAGATAAAGTTTGCAAGGCAATCTGCTTCAAACTCCCCATTTTACAAGGGAGGAAACTTGGGCCTCAGAGAAGATGAGTTATTTGCCTAAAGTCACAAAGCAATAGTGATGATGATGATGATGTTAAAGTCACATTTCTACAGTCATTTAAAATACATAAAGATATTTTTTTTCATAGCAACCCTAAGATCCCTTCAAGCCCTAAATACATAATTCTATCATTTTAGGAGGAAAGTTGTACAGGTGTTATCATCATTTTATAGATAAAGTAATTGAGTTTAATTTTCTTGCTTATGACCACACAACTAGTAAATAGCAGATATAAGTTCTAACTGAGGTTTTCTAACATTAGGAACAATTATTTAGTTGTTATTTTGTCTCTAGCTGGTTTCCTACCATCTTTCTCTGTGATTGACTTTTCTTGGTACCTTTGTTCTGAAGGAGGCTCAATTTTGTGCCTCTAATTTTTTTATTGCCTCTAGATTGAATCCCCCGTACCCACTGCTGGACCTCCCTGATGCTGACCACTTGACTGTCTGGATTGCCGATGACAGCTTGCTTCTTGGATATTGCCAATTACCTTACCTGTTACCTCACCCCTGAAGGACAGACTCCTTGGAAAACAGACCCATTTTGGACTTTTGACAAATGATACAAATATTGAGCCCATCTTTTCTTCCATGGACTTTGTACAGACTCCTTGGAAAACAGACCCATTTTGGATTTTTGGCAAAAGATACAAATATTGAGCCCATCTTTTCTTCCTTGGACTTTGTATTTGATTAGGACTTTGGCAAATTTATACGTATGTTGCTGTCATCCATTCTTCCCTGGACTTTGGATTGATTTGGACTCTTGGAAAATTATACTTACATCACTCCTACCCTTTCTTCACCAGACTTTGGAATTGATTTGGACTTTTGGCAAATGATACTTATGCTTCTTCTGTGATTCTCCTCTACCCCCATTCAATACCACCTCCCCTATTCCCACCCCCACACTCAACCTGGAGATTCCTCTCCAGTCTGAGTAGTTTATATCTCTGAATATCTGTTTATCATATAGTTGGACTCCAGTTCCCAGGTTCTGACATCTAGGCTTCAATCAACCTTATAGATCTGCTTGGACTACTGGTCACCATCCTATGTGGTCTTTTTATGCCTATGCCAAGGTTCTGATACATGTTATATGATTTATGAGGCAAAATGTCAATCTCATTTTCTGTCATTCCACCATTATAGCCTAATTCATCTGAGGCTTAAATGCTTTTCTGTCTCAAAGGGCTCAAGGATTCCCCTATTAAAAATTAAAACATCCCAGGGAGGATTTGCATGTAATAGTGATAATAGTTTGAATTTCTCTTATAGCTTATAGATTTTCAAAATATTTTCCAACCAATAAAACTACATGATGCCCCCCCTTTCCTCTTCCCCATTCCCCCAATGTCAGTTCACACAATACTCCAGAAGTCTCCCATCCCCTCGTCCCACCCTCCCAAATCCCAATCCACATACTTCTCTAAAAGTTCCTCCCCAACCCTGTGCTCCACTTTTCTCAACTCCACATGTTCAAAAAACATGTACATACTGTTTCCTTTTCAACCCAGATGAGAGTAAGTTTCCAATATTACCAGCCCTTCACCCCCACCTGCTACCTCTGTATTGGTTCTCCTTTTCACACCAAATTTTATAAGATAATTGCTCCCTTTTACCTTTTCCTACTCAAGTTGTTTTTTTTTAGAATCACCTCATTATACATACTCAACCCCAATCTTCTTTCAAACTACCATAGTAATGATGTCAGCTTTAAGAATACTGATAACATTTTCACATATTTAATAAGTAAACAGTTTGACCTTAATGAGTGCCTTATAACTAGTCTTTAATGTTTTAATATTTCTCCTGGATCTTTTATATTGGATTTGCCATTGAATTCTGGTCTTTTTGTTACATATACCTGAAAGTCTTTCAGTTTGCCAAATGTCCATTTTTTTTCATTCAGGATTATACTCAAATTTTATGGGTAAGTTATTCTTGAAGGCTACCCCAGTTCTTTTCTTCTTCAAAATATAATGTTCCAAGAACGATAGTCTTTTAGTATAGAACCTACTAGGTGTTGTGCAATCTCGACTCTATTTCTGCAATATTTAAATTGCTTTTCTTTCCCCTTGCTGTTTACAATATTTTCTCCTTAATCTGGGATTTTTAAACTTGATTATAACATTCCTCTAAGTTTTCCCTTTGGGTGATGGATAGTAGATTTCTTTCTATTTCTACTTTATGTTCTTTTTCTAGAACTACATGTCAATTTTCCTTAAAAATTTCTTGTAATATTGTATTCAGATTCTTTTTGAGATCATAACTTTCAGGTAGTCAGACAATTATTTTTTTTCCATTTTGGAGGGGGAAGGTAGGGAAATTGAGGTTAAGTGACTTGTCCAAGGTCACATGGCTAGTTTTGTGTTAAGTGGCTGAGGTCAGATTTGAACTCAGGTCCTTCTGACTTCAGGATGCATTCACTGAGCCACCTAACCGCCTCAGCTCAGACAATTCTTATATTTTCTCTCCTCAATCTGTTCTCCAGATCAGTTTTTTAATTTTTCCCCCTAGTGAGATGTTTCCTAATGAGATGTGGGTGGAGGGGGAATGGGGAGGGAAGAAACAATAAAGTAACAGTCATAGGGTAAAAAGAGAGGCTGAGAAAGAAAACAGAATAAAAATAAGTTGGAGAGAAAATCACAAATAGTCATTATAACTTTGAATGTGAATGGGATGTTTATAGCATATCTCTTTTTTGGTGGCAAAGAAGTGGAAACTGCAGAGAGCTCCATCAATTATGGAATGGGTGAGCAAGTTATGCTGTATGGTTGTGATGGAGTAATACTGTGTTATAGGAATAATGAGCTCAATGATCTTAGAAAGGCATGGAAAACTTGCGTGAAATGGTGAAGAGAGTGTAGTGAGCAGAATCAAGAGAACATTTTATACAGTAACAGAAACATTGTTCTAAGAATGACTTTGAGTGACTAAATCATTTTGATTATTATAAGTACACAAATTAAAAATAAAGCACATATGAAGAAAGATGCTATCTGCGTGCAAAGAAAGAACTGGTAAACAGAACTATGCAGAGAATAGTTACACACACACAAACACACACATTCATACATGGATATCTATATATCTATCTACACCTATTTGTGTTTAATGGTATCTATCTCAGGATGGCGGCGGGGAGGGGGAGGAAGTGGAAAGACAAAAAAGCAAACAAGAGAAATTTAAATGAAAACTTTGTTGTACATTGGAGAAAATAGTAAACTGTACATGGTAGATTGGCAGTTTCATGTGCAATCATCTTTTTTACTATACTGTGTTATGAAATTGCTTGTTTTTTTCTCTGAGTTGAAAATAAATTAAAAAAACAATATGGTATAATAGATATTATGAGTCTAACTCTTCCCATTTAACAGATGAAGAAACTGAGACCCATATTGATAAGACTGATTTGTTCAAGCTTACATAGCTAGTTAAAAAAATCAGGGTTCATTCTCAGATGTCTTGACTCCTGGACTTGCTTTCTAATGAAATGTGTTTTTTTATTATATTAATGATAATAATTATAATAATAGCTGACATTTATGTTGACCCTCCCAACTTTTACCCTGGGGGATATTATCCCCATTTTTAGTTGAGACAGATTGCACTTAAGTGACATGCTCCATCTACTGTACCATATTGCTACTTCAGTATTAAGTTCATGACACACCATAGAATGGAATAGACAGTAACTGGTAGCAGGAATCTGTAAAGCTAGGTTTTCTCTACTGTTACTGATGTTGTTCAGTCGTGTCAAACTCTTCCTGATTCCATTTGGGGTTTTCTTGACAAAGATGCTGGAGTGGTTTTCCATTTCCTTCTCTAGTTCATTTCCTCAGATGAGGAAACTGAGGCAAACCAGATTAAGTGACATGCCCAGGGTCATGAGGCCAGTAAGTGTCTGAGACCAGATTTGAATTCATGAAAATGAGTCTTCTTTACTCCAGTCCCAGCACTCTGCCCTCTGTGTCACCTATCTGCCGGTTCTGCTATTAACTCGCTACATACCTATGGACAAATCACCTGACCTCCCATAGCTACCATTTTCTCATTATTAAAATAGAATTAGATTAGATAATCAGTGAGTTTCTTCCAACTTTAATATTCCTGTGACAGGTACCGTGAGGGAGGGGTGGAACCATAAGGAGAGAGGTACTGATAAAGGGAGGAGGCAGAATTTTCAAATTTGTGACAATGTCAATGTCAGATTATATTTTTTTATGTTATCAAGGCATAAGCATTTTTCAAGTGCTTCTTATATGCTAGATATTATTTTAGGTGCTAGAGATGCCGATGATGAGTTTACAATCTATATGTAGAAACATATATACAACATTAATGATATATATGTATGTACATATGTACATATATGACATATATGTATCTACATATATATTGGTGTGGGGAGGGGAGACACAAATAGCTATTAAAAAGTAAACAAGCCTAGGTGCTCTCACACAGCTGCCTAAAGCTTCCCACAGTGGGGTTTTGTTCTCTCTAATCAAGTGAGCATTCCAGATCCTCTTACTCCAATAAAGGCTGCTCTGGGTAACAGTAATCATGCTGAAATTTAGATCCTGGATATAGTACATACTATATGTATGATCATGGCTAAGTCACTGAAGCTCCCTGAGTACCTATAGTACTTGTCTCACAGAATTATTGTGAGAATTAAATGAGATAATTGAAAGGTAGGGTTGTGTATTGTTGTCAAGGATGCTGGAGATAAATGCCTGCCATTTGGATAGAAATCCACTGTCAAGATTTCCTCTTCAAACTGCAGGGAGTAGGAAGTTATCCTGTGAATTGTGGGGTTTGATTTTCATTGATAAGTGATAGTCCCTCCCATCCTAAGGGATTGTGGAGTGAGAACTAGAGAAGCCAATTCAAACCAGAGATGAGAATATGCACTGGGACTGGAGAGCAGAAATTTTGAAGTGAAATTGTACCAAGAGAGTACAATATTTTGGGGCCAGAATTATGTGGGGAGATCATAAATAGGGCACAGTGGATATTGCAATGGATCTGGATTCAGGAAGACCTGAATTCAAATCCAGACTCTAATACTTACTAGCTAGGAATGACCCTGGGAATAATTTGTTATGCTAACTTCTCTCTGCCTCAGTTTCTCCATAAGTAAAATGAGCTCAATAATAGCTCCTACCTCTTAGAGTTATTGAGAAAATAAAATGACTTAATAATTGCTAAAGGTTTCCCTTAATTTAAAGTATTATATAAATTATAGCTATTAAGGCACCTTGAGATCTATCTCTATAGCTGAATCTTTGTCCCTGTGGATATGAAGGTAGGTAATTCTTAATTTCCCCTCTCCCCTTGGGCTCTCTTCCTTTCCTGCCTAGAAAAGGTGGAAGTGACCTGTTTCTTATTCACCTAAGTGAGGGAAAATGTCTCTTTTTCTTTTTTCTTTTGAAATTAAAAAAAAAAAAAAAGCTTTTTAGCTGTGGAGGCTAGTGAAACGGTATGGAGGTACCGTGCGCTGTGGTTGCTGCGCGGTACTGCGCGTGTGCAGGCCCCCGCGAAGCTTCGGGGTGTGCCCTTCGGCTGTCCTAGTCCTAAAGAAATAAAGAGAACTTGCCCAGGATCTGATGAACCCAAGATACTGAATACTATTAAACCTACTCAGGAAATTGAGATCTTGCCAAGGATCTGAACCCAAAATGCTGAGTGCTATTAACTACTCAGGAAATAAAGAGAACTTGCCCAGGATCTGATGAAACCCAAGATACTGAATACTATAAAACCTACTCAGGAAATTGAGAGCTTGCCAAGGATCTGGACCCAAAATGCTGAGTGATATTAACTACTCAGGAAATCTTAAAATCTTAAGAGATCTTGCCCAGGATCTGAAGGCAAAATTCTGAATACCATTAAGCCTGTTGAGGTGAAAAGCATTCAAACTTTCTGAAGATATGAAGACATCTATACTTACTGAAGATAAAAAAATGCTTTTTTAAAAAGTTAAAATGAAGTATTAGCCAAAATCATGGATGAGCTAGAAAGAAAACCAATAGAATTTCTGAAGTTTTGTGGCCATTGAATAAATCCGGGATCTGCATTAACACTTCATAATTTTGGTGTACATTTGCATGAATTCATAAGCTCTTAATGAAGATCTGTAGCAGCAGTGATGATGCAATGGGAAGTAGAAGACCAAGAAACTAAAATTTCTACTTGAGTGGAGATGTGGGCTTGCCACCATGTTATCTTCAGTCAGCTACACCATTGCTGTCCTTCAGTAATGTCTGATTCTTCATGACTCTGTGGACCAAAGCATGCTAGGTTCTATCCACTGTCAGCCAAAGTCTGTCCAAGGTCTTGTTGCTTTCTTGACACTATGCATCTCATCCTCTGCTGTCCCCTTTTCCTTATGTCTTTTAGTCTTTCCTAACATTAGGATCTTACTAATGTGAAACTTCAAGCCAGCTTTTATACTCTACTATTTCACTTTCAAAGATTTAATTCTTAACTTTCTTCAGTGGTGTTGTCTGCATATCAGATAGTTGATCTCCCTGTGATCTTAATTCTGGATTTTCATTTGTTCAGTCAGGCATTTTGCTTGATGTGTTCTGCATATAAGTTAATAAAGTGACAATATACAAACAAAACAAAAAAAAAGAAATTAAAAAAAAAACATTTCTTTTGAAATTTTTTTTTATTTTTACAATTTGAGTTCCAAATACTTTTCCCTCCTCTCCAGTCCACCTTCAACAACTGAGAAGGTAAGCAAAATGATATCAATTATATATGTGAAATCATGCAAAACACATTCAAAGTATGTTTATTACAAATTTATTTATATTTACATAGACATTTACTTTGTCCCTTAAGCTGACAATTGTGGTCATCTTGGTTAAACTCAGGCATTTGCTGATCAGAAAACATTCACTAGGAATGAAGTAGCCTGGAAGAAATTGAGAGACGGGGCTACATAGAAGGAAGGAGAGATAAATTTTGAAGCTATGCATTTTTTTGCCAGAAATCTCTCCTGGAAGGGAATGAGCGTAGAACTGATGAAGGGAAAAAAATAACAAGACTGAGGATAGATACCTTGATACATAAAAAGTTGTAGGCATAGGGGTAAAAGTGATTGACATCTCTACCCACCAGCATGATACTAAATATCTTGTTCAGTCATTTCAATCATGTCTGACTCTTTGTGTCCCCATTTTGGGTTTTCATGCAAAGATACTGGAGTGGTTTGCCAATTCCTTTTCCAGTTCATTTGACAGATGAAGAAACTGAGGGATACAGGGTTAAGTGACTTGGCCAGGGTCACACAGCTAGCAAATATCTGAGGCCTGATTTGAACTCAGGTCTTTTTGACTCTAGGCCCAGTTCCCTATCCACTGTGCCACCTAGAGTTAGATATATCATCTTTATACACCTTAAAGCTCAATATATGTCAGTTATTCTCTGGTCCTTTCCATTAATCCATTAATTCTTCTCTTTCTACAGAAGGGGAGGACCTATGAACAAGTCCTCAGATTCTATTCTACAAAATAAACTGAGTTGCGTTTTCATCATGGGCATTACCCTTTGTAAACACCCCTAAATCATTCTCTCTCTCTCTCTCTCTCTCTGTCTCTCTCTCTCTATCTCCTTCCCTCCCTCCCCATGTATATATGTGTATATATATATATACACATATACATATTATATATATACATATTATATATACATTATATATACTATATACATTATATATACATATATAATACATGTGTATACATTCACACATATATGTATACATACACACATAATCTTTATCCATCTGTATTCTAAACCCTAAAAAGAAGTTCTGTGCCCATACTACTTCAAGTTATTCTCCACCCCAGGATACCAAACACCACAAATGGATCGCCTAGACTAGAACCAAAGTAACTGGACCAGGGACTTAAGCAGTTGTAACTGTTATAACAGTTATAACAAACTACCAGAGGAACTTGACCCTGAGTAGAATTTCACCAAATATAGCCTTAAAGATGAACTTTCCTAATTCAATTTGTTTCAAACAGTAGTCTAATGCTCTGACTCCCAAAGTAGAAAGGGAACAGATCTTTATTAGCAAAGGTTATCTTTTATTAGTTGCTATAGTATCTAGGATAAGCGATCTCATGTGGTAGGTGGTGCTATCTGGTTTCCTGTAGAGCACCTCTAGACCTGAGGCATGGCCCTGACAAGGCTTTTTGAAATCTTGGAGCTGCTTTGAGTTCCTTGAGCCTTATTTAAAAGTGTATAGAGACTGTCCTTGTTGGAATAGCTATGGTTTGTTCTCATCAGTCCTATGTGTTATATCTTTAATTTAATGGAATCTCTCAGTCTCGGAGTGTTAGCATTACACAGCATCTTAGAACACATAATCATAATGTTGATACTAAAAGAGTCTTTTTGTGGTTTGGTTGTTTCAGTCATGTATGACTCTTCATGACCCTATTTGAAGTTTTCTTGTCAAAGATACTGGAGTGATTTGCCATTACCTTCTCCAGCTCATTTGACATATAAGAAAACTGAGGCAAAGAGAGTTAAATGAGTTGTCCAGAGTCATAAAACTATGAAGTGCCTGGGGC
The DNA here is from genome assembly GCA_011680675.1 of Gymnobelideus leadbeateri. Lineage (NCBI taxonomy): Eukaryota > Metazoa > Chordata > Mammalia > Diprotodontia > Petauridae > Gymnobelideus > Gymnobelideus leadbeateri. The sequence continues at coordinate 610,549 of WOXC01007456.1, read as the reverse complement.
TGGATTTGAACTCAGGAAGATGTGTCTTCCTAACTCCATGCCCAGCACTCTACATGCTGTCCTACCTAGCTGCCCAAAGGAGACCTTAAAGATAATCAACACTGACCTTTTTTAAGAGGTACTTTTTATGATGGATAAATGTGTGGTACTTGACACTAGGAAGACCAGGTTCAAACTAGCTTTGCATGCTTGTTTGATGAAAAGCAGGGCACCAAACATTGCTGCGGCTCAGTTTCCTCATCTGTAAAATGCGGATTCCTGCATCATATACCTCACAAATTAGATAATTTATGTAAACGACTTTTCAACATTTTTGAGATCAATTATGTTTATGTTTTCATTCCCCAAACCCAGAACCATACATTGTACATAGTAGTTGTTAATAAATGTTACTTAAATTGAATCAAATCTCTTTTTTTGTATACATGGGTCATATCCTCTATATTGGATAGTAAACCCTTAAAGGGCAAGGACTATGAGTTTTTCATTATTTTATATCCCTTACTGCTTGGTCTTATTCAAGGCATTTGGCAGATTCCTAATAAATGTGTATTGAATAGAAAAAAAAGAGTTCAATCTATTGCTGGTATGTCTTGAAGAAGGAGCTGGGATTTACCCCATCCTTTCCGAGCTGTTATTTCTCACCCTGGCTGAATATTCCTTCCTAGGTTTTGATTAAAATGTTAAGAAGTTGTTGAGAACATACTTTAGCAAGATTTGTCACTTTAATAACTAGGCAGTGATGGTAATTGATAAAGGACTGCAAAGAGATTGGAGAGTTCGTTCTCACTGTGGTGAATGGGGCCCTGAGGTCTCACGAACTTTAATGTACTTACAGGAGAAATTTGATTGTGATTAAGACCTGTTTCAAAGATGGATCTTGGTATATTCCTTTGGAGGCTTCATCTTGTTCAGTTTCTTCCCCAACTTATCAAAGCAGGTCTGGGTAGAAATTGCTTTGCTTAAAGCCTGTTATTTACAATTTAGTCCAAAATGAACCAGAAATTACCACTGCCTTATAATTCATCCCCTCCAGACAGCTCTAAGTCAGAGCTGAGATCCTTAAAATAGCATGGATGAGCTCATTACAGCTCCTAATTCTCATTTCTATCAACTGGGTTTATATTAACATGTATGGATACTGGTCTCTGGAAGACCTCTTTCTATTCTGCCAATTAAAGTCAATAAAAAACCACACATTTATTAACTGTGTACGGGACCAAGAAAAATTAAATTAGAAGAAAATAGTAGTCAGAATAAGGAGCAAATTTAGAGTATAAGATCAGTTTGCCTTTGGTCATGTTGACTTTGAGTTGTCAATGGGACATGTACAGTAGATGGAGATGTCCTATAAGCAAGTGGAGATGTGAGTCTATAATGCATAACAGAACTCAGGAATATAGATATAAAATTAGAAGTTACTATACAAAAGGCAGGAAGTAATTTGTGTCAAATGATATTTTCAAGAGTGAAGAGAAGTTTAATGATCTTTGGGTATAACCCAAATTAAAGGTTCAAGAAAATTATGAAAAGGAAAGAAATGCAAAATCTTAAGGAAGAAAATAACTTCTTGAAAACTAGAACTGGGCAAGGGGTATCAAATGATGTTATAAAGCACCAAGATAATGAAACCAGAAAAATAGAATAGAATCTGAAACATCTCATTAGAAAAACAACCGATCTGGAAAGTTGATTGTGGAAAGACAACATAAAAATTGTAAGACTACCTGAAAATTATGATCAAAAAAGATTTTGGAGACATTATAGGAAATTATTAAGGGGAATTGTCCTGAAATTCTAGAACAAGAAGGTAAAGTAGAGGTAGAAAGAACCCATTGATCACCATCTGAAAGAGATCCTAGGAAGAAAACTTACAGGAATATCATAGCAAAGGAAATTTATTGAAGGACACATGGACAGTCCACAGGTAAAAGGAAACTATCCTGGGACACAGACTGAGCACCATCAACCTGTCATGTCACTTCCTTTAGGGCCATGACTGAGATGTCATATTACTCTTACTTCTCTGACAATTTTAATCTAGATTGGTCTTCAAGACTTTTCATTCATCAAAATCTTGCTGCGGCTTATTTACTACAGTGTGTACTATAGCCTGGACTCTCGTAATTCAATTCAGCCGATACTATTAACTTCATGCTATGTGCCTGGTCCTATGCTGAAGGACAGAGATCCAAAGGCAGAAAGAAATGTTCCTGCTCTAAAGGAACTTATATTCTATTGGAGAAGGGGGATTGAATACCTAGCTGGAACAAGCAAGCAAATGAGAATCATTTGAGGAGGAAGATAACAATAGCAACTAAATGTGTCAGGAAAAGCTTCCTGGAAGAGGTGACACCTGGTTTGAGCCTTGAAGGAAGATAATTTTGCTGGCCCTTTTGGCATGATAACACTTCGCTCTAACTGGGTGAACATTTTGAGTTAGATTGCAGCCTTGAAATCTTATGAAAAAAATTCTATTAACTATGCTCTCTTGTGTTCTTGAAAGTTCTTTGTGACTGATGAAAATAACTTCCAGCCGATACCCTTGCTTAGCTAATCTCAGCATCCTCCTTTGAGATATTCCCTGGAGAGACACATGGCATGTGTCTCCCCCTTACCCTCCAAAGGACCTCTTCCACTAGCTTTCTAGACAGAAAATTTAATGAACTTTGACCATTAGCAATTTGTTTCTTGGCTTGAAGGGCAACTAGGTGACCCAGCTAGAATGCTGGACCTGTCAAATCTGGTCTCAGATGCTTACTAACTGTGTGATCCTGAGCAAGTCACTTAACACTGCCTGCCTCAGATTCCTCATCTGTCAAATGAGGTGGAGAAGGAAATGGCAAAACACTTCAATATCTTTTCCAAAAAAACTCAAAATGGGGTCATTGGTTTGACTTCACAGAAGATGCCTGTTAAAAAGGAAAATCTCTGAGAAGGGTATCAACAAAATTAGTTATCAGCCAGTAATAGAATAACTGAATCTCAGAGTCAGAAGCAGACTCAGAGGGTAGTTGAATGCCCAAACAACATAATTGCAATCCAGCTTTTCTTTGAAGACCTCCAGTGAGTGAAAGAGGAATTCTCTTCCAAGGCATAACTCTATTTATAATATAAGCAGTTTCTCCTTTTTACTTTATTTTTATGCTTTTGGGAGGGGGGAAGTTAGGGCAGTTGGGGTTAAGTGACTTGCCCAATGTCACATGGGTAGTAAGTGTTAAATGTCTGAGGCCTTGAACTCAGGTCTTCTTGACTTCAGGGCTGGTGATCTATTCACTGCTCCACCTAGCTTCTCTGATTTCTCCTTTTTAAAGGAGAGTGTGGATTTCTAAGAAAATGGGGCAAAGGTAAACTATTCAATATAAGAGATGAGTATATGGTGTAATGGTAATGTAATTTTGAATTTGAAGATCCCTTTGTGTTTGCAAAAGTAGCAGGTGCACTTAGTAACTGATCAAGCCTCTGTTGGGGAAACAGAAGGTATGAACTCCTGTCTCTTGTTGCTGACATAACAGGAAGGGACTGGATGAAACAAGAAGCATCTAATGCTGTGTATATATGAAAAGCCCCAGAGAGACACAGTCAGAATTTCCTGGGACCAGCATCTGGTGACAGAGCAGCTACAGAAAAGAGAATGGAGAACTGAGTCCTGAGAACTTGTGGTGGTGGAGTTTCTTCTGAACAGGATCCTAGGAGCCTGGAGCCAGGAGCCCAGAGACCAGGAGCCTAGAATCTGCAGCCCAGGAGCCCAGCAGCCAGGAGCCCAAGTGACTGAGGAGGCATGACTGGGATTCTGAGACTTTGTTTATTTGTGCCTTGGTTGAGCCTTGAATTCCCTGGAGCAGAAATGGTGAGGGATCTGACATGGACCAGACCCTGTGAACTTCAGTGTGGAGCATCACTTACCCAGAAGAGCTGGACAAGGAACTGGGAGCTGTCTGCCACTGAACCCACATGACCATCTAGTAAATCCAGGTAGAATCTGGAACCATGGAAGGGGATCCAGGGAATCTGAGAAAAGCCCCAAGTCAAGATGAAAAGACCTTTCCTTGGGTACTGAGTATTTATGGAATTATAGTTTACTAGTGACCTAAAGGGTGGAGGGTTTTGTGTATGATAGTTAGTAATTGATTGATGAATAAGTGACTCATTGAGTTAATCAAGACTTTGACCCAAGAGAGGAAGACTTTGACTATGTACTTTGAGACTACTGATAAGTGACTGATTGAGTTTACTTAAGAGTGACTATTTTACTTTGAGACTGGGTTGTGAATATTATATTGTGATTTTCTGTGGATGTTTTGCTTTTGTTGTGGAATAAATGGAGTGATCATCATACTGTGTAATCAGAACTTTAAAAAGCTGTTCACAGTAGCATTCTTCTGGAAAGCTCCTGTGCATGGCATTCCATATGGTAGGAGAGGACTGATGCCAAGTAATGTGTAGGACACAGGAAGTTTTCTCAGATGTCTCAAACAACAAGGAATCATATAGAATTGTGAGCTTGATGAATCAACCCAAGCCTTCAGATCTTGTGAAATGTAAACCATTAAAAAACAACCCATTCAATCCTACCTAGCTCCTTTGGAACATAAATGTTGAACTTTCCCCTGACTTGGATTTGGAGAGAGTGACATTTACCCTAAGTATATTTTCATGTGAAGATATTTTTATTGTAACAAGGTATGCATATGTGTACTCTTGGCCTTATTCTTCCGCTATCCATTAATCTGTAAATTCAGTGTCATACAATGGTAGTTGTTTAATAAATGTTTGTTGTATAGAGTGAGTTTAATAAGGTCAAATTCAATTAAATGGGAATCTATCTACTAAGAGAAAATGTGACAGGATAAATGTAAAGTCTCACATTTGGGTTCAAAATAAAATTTACAAGTCCAAGATGGGAGACACATGAACACATGACACATGGGAGACACATTCAGTGCCTCTGAAAAAAGATCCTAGAAGATATTGGCTTCTGATCATATCTTATACTATATAGCACAAGAAGCTCAAAATAGATATGTGACTTGACTATGAAAGGCTAAACCATGAAAAATTGAAAAGGACCAGATCAGTTTCCTTTCACAGTTAGTACTATTATAAAGTCTTAACTAAATGACAGATAGAGATTAGGACACAATTAAAATATATGTATATATGTAATATTAGGTGTGATTGCATGGCACTGAAAGCTTTTTGCATGAACAAAATCAACAGAAGCAGGATAAGAAACAAAGTTTTTAATTGATCAAAAGTATTTACACCAAACATCTCTGATAAGAATCTGATATTCAACATGCATAGGGCACTAACACAAATATACAATACCAAGGTACACTCTCTAATGAATATGAAATCACTGTGCAGACATGTTGACTGTCTTCAAGTACTGGGAATGCTGTCATATGGAAAAAGGTAAGATTTCTTGTTATTTTTTGTGATGAAACTTTCTTCTTCTTCTTCTTCTTCTTCTTCTTCTTCTTCTCTTCTTCTTCTTCTTCTTCTCTTCTTCTTCTTCTTCTTCTTCTTCTTCTTCTTCTTCTTCTTCTTCTTCTTCTTCTTCTTCTTCTTCTTCTTCTTCTTCTTCTTCATATAATTCATTTCCACAAGATTTTAAGTTACAAATTTTATCCCCACTTTCCCCCACCCACTACCCCAAAACAACAATATTACTGAATATCCCCTCCCCCACAATCTGATCTCTTCCATATCTTCTCCCATCCACCCTGTGACTTTCCAGTAGGGCACGGTGGATCTCTATGCCCCAGTGCATGTATATATTATTTCCAAGTTACATGTAAAATAGTAATAATAATAATAATAATAATATATTTTAAACATTTAATTTTAAACCTTTGAATTCCAGATTCTTTCCCCACCTCCCTCATCACCCACGCTTACTGGGAAGATAAGTAATTCAATATAAGTCATACATGTGTAGCTATGCAAAACATTTCCATAGTGGATATATTTTGAAAGACTTACTATATTTCCCTCCATCCTATCCCTCCCCCAACTAGTCCCATTCTCTACTTTGATCCTGTCCCTTTTCAAAAATTGGTGCTTCCAACTTCTCTCCCCCCAGCCTGCTCTCCCTTTTGTCATCCCCCCCTCATCCCCTTCTTTTCTACTCTCCTGTAAGGTGAGATACCCTATTTAGTGTGTATGTCATTCCCTCCCTAAGCCCAATTCAATGAGAATAAGGATGATTCATTCCCTTTTACCTTCCTGTTCTTCCCCTCCATTCTAAGTTTTCCCTTCCCTCTTCTATATGAAATAATTTACCCCATTCTATCTCTCTCCATCTCTTCTCACTTTTTTTCTGGCACCAAGGCTAGAGTTGTCTATAAGTTTTTAACAAATGCACAGTAAATTAGGAAACAAAGAATGTGACCTAGTTTTTGTGGTATCAGATTCAGTATTCTTTCTGAGAAAAGTCTCATATTTTCCATCTATTCCTGTTCAGTTATTTTCAACTCCTTGTTTCCCTATTTGGAGTTTTCGTGGCAAGGATCCTGGAGTGGTTTGCCATTTCCTTCTCCAGCTCATTTTACAGGTGAGGATACTGAAGCAAACAGGGTAAAATGACTTGCCCAGGGTCATGCAGCTATTAAGTGTCTGAGGTCAAATTTCAGTCTTACTGATTTCCAGCCTGGTATTATACTACCTGCTTGCCCATTTACAAAGTAGCATCTTAAGATTCTATGAGAGATAAAATATAAGCAGTCTTCTTCCCATTTCACCTCATTTTAAAAAAATATAACATTTATAGATAATTTTTCAGATTAAGAACTTGAGGTAGGGAAGCCAAATGTTTTGACCACTGTCATATAATTAGGAGGTAGAAGGATCAGGATTCAACACTAGATATTCTGATTCTAAAATTCAGTGTTCTTCCCCACTCTACCAAGGCTACCCCTCAATCTACATTATCCAAATACTATTAGTATTGGGATAAACAGGAAAGCAAGAGGTATGTAACCTTCCATGACAAGTCTATTCTGAGATTGTTTTCATTTCTAACTTGAGATAAACTTCCAAACAAGTCATCCTGGCTCGTTTGATGGTTTTCAAACTGTTGGGATTCCTTAGAAATCTCCCCACCTGAAGCAGAGTCATTTTCAGTCAAGCCTGCCAGTCTGACTGCTTGGCAGTGGTGTTGATGGCTGACATGGGGCTCTCAGGCAGTGCTAACAAGACCCTGGCCCCCGGCATCAGAGCAGCACTGGTTGACAGGCCTGAGAATGATACCTCTGACAGATCAAATGACCTTCCCTCCCCCCAGGTCTCAGACTGCTGCACAAACAGAAAACAAACTCTCTAGAGGTCCTCTCTTCCTTATAAATTACTGATGCCTTTCTTTGAATTCAACTGAATTGGAGATACAGAAAATAGCTGGCTTGGGGTTTCAAATCTAATAATAAAAACTGGAGCTTGTAGAATTCTCTAAGATTTACAAAGCCCTTTCCTCACAGTATGCCTGGGAGGTAACAAGAGCAAGTCCTAGCATACCCATTTTACAAATCAGGAAACTGAGGCAGAGAGAGATAAAATAGCTATATCACAAAGCTAAGGAGTGTTGGAATAAGATGCAGAAAGAATTCTCTAGATTCAAGAGTCAGCATTGATTTTAAGGCCTAACATTCTTCTCTGCTATGATTCAAAGGTACAGTTTCTCTTCAAAGCTAGCAGTGAGTTTAATTTTGCCATCAAATGTCTATCTCCTCACACAGGGAGGAAATTATTTTCACATTTCCTTCAAATAAATTTTAATTCAACAAGCATACATAAGGTACCTATTATATTCTAGAAATTATAATAGGAACTGAGGATACCAAGACAAAAAGGAAACATTTCCTCCTTGCAGAGGGCTTGCATTCTGTTGGGTATAATTTCCAGGGTCTGGAAAAGAACGTATTTCTGCTGCTTACTTTCCTTTAACTCATCATTTCAAAGGTGAGCAGAGTAGATTCTGCTGCTTAATCTCAAAGGATTGTTCCCAATGGGTATGTTTTGTTCATTTTAGCTCTTAGTGATGGAGGCTTGAATCTCAGTTATAACTGGAATGGGGTAATTAGATGTTAGCCTTGGGGGTAGGGTTCAGGAATTAGATTCAGGGAGATCTAAGTTCAAATCTAGCATCGGACATTATCTATGTGATTCTGAACCAACCATTTAACTTTGCTGTTTGCCTCAGTTTCCTCATCTGCAATATGGGAATAATACCTACTTCCCATGGATTGTTTAAAGGATAGAGTGAGGTGAATGTTAAAGTGCTGTATAAATGCTGGGTATTATTATTAATTATCTGACACTACATGTAATATTCATCATGGGGTCAGCTTTCAAGAAGCTTATGACAATTTATATAAAAGACAAGTATATATATATATATATATATATATATATATATATATATATAACCAATATATAAGGTAGAGTGAGATTAGTGCCCAGGGGAGGTTGAGGCAACATGCCATGAATTTTCTTTCTAGAGTAGGAAGTATAAGGCAGAAGAGATCTTTTTTTTTTTTTGCTTTTGTGACAGCAATTGGGGTTAAGTGACTTGCCCAAGGTCACAAGGCTAGTAAATGTTAATTTATGAGGCCGGATTTGAACTCAGGTACTCCCTATTCCTGGGCTGGAGCTCTATTCACTGTGCCACCTAGCTGCCACTAGAAGAGATCACTTTCAGCTGGGGTGATTGAAAGTTCAAGTTTGGAGGAAGAATCAGAAAATGCTTCATGAGGTAGGAGAAATCAGTTTGACCTCTAAAGATGATTCATGCCTTAGAATTCAGAAGATAAAGCAAGGTTTTTTTAGAGTTTCAAAATAGATGCTACCTCCAACCTTTGGCCAAATTATACCTACATTCCTTCTGAAGATCAGGTTCAGTCTGACATGTCTAGGAACGAATATTCCAGTTCACACAAACAAAGGATTGTTTGTCTGGATCTTGAAGGGAGCTCAGAGGCCATCTATTCCAACTGCCTCATGTTAAAGATTAGGAAACTGAAGGACAGAGAGGTTATGCCTAAGGCCATGAAGGCCCAAGGTCATTCGGGCATGAAGTGTCAGAGGCAGATGTAAACCCAGGTCCTCTGACTACAAAATCCAGGGCTTTTTTCACCACATTGAAGGTATTACTTCCTCTGCCTTCAGTATAGACTCAAGCTAATATTTTGTTTTTATTTTGACTTTCACTCATTTCCCAGACCAGTGTTCACTTCCAAATAACCAGTCTTAAAGTTTTATAATATTCAAGTATTTTTTTTACTTCCTTAAATGAAATAAGAATGAAGAATGCCCCCTTATTGTTTCTTGGACCAGAAAGAGTTGAGCTCATCTTCCCTTCCTTCTAGAATTAGTTCTAGATAATTTAAATAAACCAGATTTCCCATAGGAAATAAGGGGATATAAGGTAATTGAGGATAGAGCAAAGGTGCTTCCTGGATTTTGAAACCCAGAGAATTGTGACAATTTGAGAGGGGGAAGATACACTTCTTGGGTACTGGAATAGAAAAGAGACAGATCGTACTGACTCTCTATAAACCTGCATAGAGTTAAAGAGAGAAATTAAAATTAAGTGTTACTAAAAAGAGGTTACCATGTCTTTTCCCCCAACCATAAGCTAATTGTGTGAGATTTAAGGCTCTGGAGATTATGTATAAAACACAGCTTAAGAATATTAAAGGTAAAAAAAAGAATATTAAATGTGAGTTGTAGTAAATGAACCTTGAGACTTGACCCATATGTACAAGGTTGAAGTTGTGCTCTTTGGGAGTCGGTACAAATGATACTTGTTGGATGTGAGCCAAAGTGAAGAGATGATTGGTGAGAACAAGGGAGAAGGAAGCAAAGGTGAGGGATAATGAATGGGAATTTTGATGAGGACTAGTGACCAGGGACAAGAAAGGGAAAAAAGCAACATAGCATGACTAAGAAGCCAAAGAGAGTAGCACTAATGTGGAGAAATTTTTAAAAAAGAGCTTCCTTTCCTGGCATCATGCCCAGACAAGTACTATGGGTCACAGAGACTACATGCTCCTTTTTTTGGTGGGGGACATGAGGTTTTTCATTGTATGGTATCATGACTCTCTGTGGTCTCTATACATGAGCTTTATCTGTTTCCATAAATATGGAATAAAAATGTATGTGTGTTTATGTTTGTGTGTGTGTGTATGTGTGTGTGTGTGTGTGTGTGTGTGTGTGAGAGAGAGAGAGAGAGAGAGAGAGAGAGAGAGAGAGAGAGAGAGAGATGTAAATAGCTTGTGCTTGTAAAGAGAACTGGAAAGCAAGACAGAAGAAACAAAAATAAAATAAAAACCCTTTTGTACTGCTTAAATATTGATGTTCCCAGAAGATCTCAGTAGGGAAAAAGGCAGTTGTGGTGTTATCAAACTCAAATAGAAATAGATCCCTGCTGGCCACATTTTGACTAGAAGATTGTACATCGATACTATCTATGTTGTATTTTCTTTGTATTTATTTTGACAAACATTTCCCAAAGACATTTTAATTTGGTTATCCATACGTTGGTAGAAGCTTTGTAAGCCCAAGTTTGATGCTTCTCCTTAAAGAAGAATAAAAAGTTCCCAAAATCTCAGAGCCTTAATATTATGGGGAGCCTCTAATATAAAAGCTAGATTGATGATGGAATGAATATCCACATACAATGACATAATGTGTTTTCTTGAGCTGTCATTGATCCAAATGGGGGAAAAATTCTTCATGTATATTCATAATTTGGAATTTCAGTAATGATATTTCCTATGTGTTCATTAGATCCATTCATGTATTAAAGAAATGTTTTCTGAACATCTTATAGATAATATTTTGGATATTAAGCACAGTGTGGAATACAAACATCAAAAAAGCAGGAAAATAAGCTAATACAAAATAGAAAATAAAGAAAGGTGGAAAGTTCTCTAGACTTGGAAAGTGACAAGATCGGAGTTCATGCCAAAACTCCACCAGCTAGTTACTAGGTGAGTTTTGATTTAAACCCTCTAATTTGTGTTTCTTATTCATCAAAGAGGAATAATACAACATATGCTATTTGCCTTGTGGGTTTCAGACCAATGTTGCATGAAATAATCTATGTGGAGGGCTATTGTTGTTGGTAGCTGTCCTTGGTTCTAGAAGAAGACCAATGACATCTTGACGATGATGTCTTAATGCGTGTGAATTGCATTTAAGTGAGGCAAAGTTGTGCAAAATTGTCAATATCACTTCTTCAGAGTCATAGAAGTCTCATGATGACAGGTAGTATTGAAATTGAGACTTAGAAATATAAGGGATCTCAAAAATTGTGTATTCCAGTTTATATCTCAGAGGAAATCATTTTTACAGCATTCTCAACAAGTGGTTCTCTAATAGAAAATCTCTAATAATGATGAATTAACTGGTGTGTCCCAGTTGTGTCTAGTTCCTTTGATGTAAATCTCAATTACTAAAAACTATTTTTGAAGTCATATGAGATCATTATGTGACTTCCCCTCAGTTTCCCTAGTTCTTCCCTTTTCACCCAAGGAGAACAAATATAATCTTTGAATATGACCATTTTTTCAAAATATTGAAAACAGCTATCTTATCCCCTCTATTTCTCCTCTTTTTCCATTCATTCCATTCATCCATATTTCCTTACCCTAGTACTATTTTGACAGTCTTTGGTCCCCTCATCATTTTGATTTCCCTTCTTTGGATGCTACAGTTTCACAGTATACTTCAAAAATGCAACATGCAGAACAGAACAAAACATTCATGATTTCATGTAACTAGAATATTGAAAAATAACTATCAAGTATTTTCTTTGGGATAGTGTTCCTATCTTAATTCAACCTAAGGCCATATTAACTTCTTTCATATAGAGACTATTCTATCATTTTATTTGTATCTCCACAGCCTAACATACTGTCTAATATGTAACAAGTTTGTGTTGATTGATAGGTTATATGACTAAATTATAGTATCAAATATCTCTTTGACTTCCACATCACACTATGATTGCAATTCACTTAAACTCCCAAAGCTTTGTCTCATGAACTCTTATGGCTGTTGTTTCTAGAAGCTGTATTTGATATATTGATTTATTGCATGTCCTAATTTATTGCATGTTCTAATATTTAATCAAATATATTATTTGACAGTTATCTCCATTTAATTTCATATTATTCAATTTGATCTGTGTTTCTAGCCTATTCATACAGTTAAAAAATAAAAACTTTGGTTATGTTATATAATATGTTAACTGTGACTCCCAGCTTTCTGTCATTTGCAAATTTCATAAGGTCCCATTCGTTCATCATTTTAGAGTTAGTGTTTTCTAGAGGAAGTATTGATAAACTTGAAGTCAGGGACCTCTGCTTTAATCCTTCCATTGTCTCTTACTAACTGTGTGGTCTTAGGTAGGCAAATCACTTAATTTCTCACATTCAGTTTCTTCCTTTGTAAAATGAGAACTAATCGTGATGCATTTATTTATCACCTATTACCTAACAAATGCTTTCACGGGAGCTGGGAATATGAAGAAAAATTAAATATTCCCTGGTTTCATGTAGCTACAAGTTCACCTTTGGTCTGGGATATTTGCAGGATCACCCTTGGTCTGGGATACCTACAGTAATAACCTTACACAATTGTTCTAAGTATTAAATCAGATAATGCATGTAATTTTAAAACCTAAAAGTGTTGTATAAATTTTGTTTATCATCATTATAATAGATATAAATGTTAATGTAAGATCAAAAGAAAAGTCTAAAGACTTCCCTAGAAGACTGACATCAATTAATTAATGACTACTTTTGTGGTTTGGCCATTCAACCAATTCCAATTTCACCAAGTGTAATGGTAATGGTAATTTAAAGATCTTCCTTGCCCCTTAATAAACCTAAGGGAATTTTAAGACATTTCCTACCTTGAAAATAAACTCTGCTTCTTAATAGACTGAATGTAATCACATGGAGACTGTGGTAGGAAGAGTTTTCTGAAGGTTGGAGCAGAGCCCACAGGAAGATGGGAGTCAGAGCTAGACTAGACAGTTGGGAGGAGAAAATGCTTCTCAGGGAGACAGATAGGCTTTTGAGTAAATACTGGTCTTGGGTTGGTTTGTGGGAAGACTAAAGGATACTGTGGCCCTCTGTGCTGTTGTGGCGTATTAACTTTTTTGCTACTATGATGGAATTGGCTTACTAGTTTGGGGATTTGGTTTTCAAGTGTCTGAATTAATGTTTTTCTTCTTTCTTTTATATGGAAAGTCTCTTATATTTTGTGATTGAGTTCCATGCAGGTATATTTATAGTGACTGTGGGTGCTGTGAATATTGCATTGGCACTACACCTAATAACCTATTGTCTATTCCAAATATCTTCATCTTGTCTAAAATGATTCATAGATATTAATTTTCTTATTTTAAATAAGTCATACAGGCTCTTTATGATGACTTCCCTTTTCTTTTTTCTGTCATTTTAGCCATATCTTTGTGACCCCCTTTGGGATTTTATTGGCAAAGATACTAGTGTAGTTCACTATAAATACTTGTAAATACTCATAAATCATCACTTTAATGAAAAAAGTTTTGAAGTTTTAAACGAATTGAAGCCAGGATGAGTTGCTTATAGTTTAGTTTATCCACCATCTTACCTATTTGAAGATTAGCAACTTTATATTTCTATAATAAAACTTATTTGGCCCCTTTCCAGTCCCCCATTAATTTTTGAAGGTTAAGAATACACACTAAGAAATCATATTTGTCAATTCTTTCTGGGTCCTGGGTTATAGATAGGATTTTCAGCCCTAGTGATAGTTACCTGTATTCACTAAGTTAAGCTTAGTGTTCTCCTTCTATCTTTTCTCTTATCTTCAGTTTCAACTTCCTATTAACAATTTTCACCTTCTCCTCCTTGATAGGGAAAACAGAAATAGAATGAGAATTAAGTAGAGCTTTCTTCCCTCACTTATTCATTATTATTTTTACCTATCCCCAAGTACCTTTCTTTTGTAAACCCACTTTCTCCTAATGTAAGTGAAAAACAAAGCACAAAACAATAGAAAAAAAGTAAACAGATTTTTTAAAAAAACTTGTTTTCCACTTTTGTAAATAACCTCAAATCATTCTAAGTGTTGACAATTCCATTTATTTCAAGAAACATTTATTAAGAGCTTAGTAACTGTATTCTTTACACTATTCTTATAAGATGATAAAACTTCTTCTGGGATTCAGCTCACAAGTACTGGTTGGAACCCCAAGAATACAGATCCCTTCATATTCAAAAGGACCTATTTGCATGTGTCTTCCTAAAACCATATTGCACAAGCCCCCTTTAGTGTTTTTATCTTTAAGAATCAGGGGTGGCTAGATGGCACAGTGAATAGAGCACTGGCCCTGGAGACAGGAGGACTCCAAATTTGAGTTGAAATTTGGCCTCAGACACTTAACACTTACTAGCTGTGTGATCTTGGTCAAGTCACAACCCCAATTTCCCTGCCTTCCTCACTCCAAAAAAGCAAAAAAAAAAAAAAAAAAAAAAGAATCAGCCAATTAGTAGCATTAACTCACAATAGAAGCATTTATTAATACACATAGAAAATATAATAACTAAACAGCATTACTTCCCATAAACTGTAGTAACATCTGCCCCCAAATACATACTGTTTAATTTACTATGCAAAACAGAATATACTAGTTATGAGATAAAATATAGGAAACATATATGGCCAAGGCAACTCAAAACTCCTAAGTTATAGGGACCCAATTCTCTTTTTTTTTTTACTTATGTAGTTCTCATTTAATTTAACTTCATGGTTGGCAAACTTATTGTCTTGAATGCATACCTAATGTTCTTTTCTACAGTCAGGTGTAACAATCCATAAAGCTGATTGTTCCATCAAGTGACTATCTTTGCATCCATCTCTGTCTGTCTGGAATGCGTGTACTGCTGTCCGCTCAACTGGCTCAAACCCTCTTGAACTGAAGGGTAGGGTGTCTTTTTCTAGATACATAAAGTAATTCCACTGCTAGATGTCATATTTTATGGGGTGGCTGAGCAGAGAAAACTCTTCCTCTGTACCAACAAGTGAAGAGTTGTGTTAGTCTTATCAGTCTCTCATGTCTTATCTAAGGAAAAAATGTCTAGCAAATATAGCTATCCCAATGTGGAATGGAGTGCCTTGGGTGGTAGTAGATTGTGTTTCACAGTAGGTCTTCAAGGAAATAATAGGTGAAGACTTAATAGGTATGTAGTAAAGGATCATAATAATCATAATCATCATCATAATAATAATGATAATAATAATTAACATTTATATAGTATTTACTAAATGACAAACAGTGGGCTAAGCACTTTACAATTATTATCTCATTTGATTCTCACAATAACCCTGGAAAGCAGGTGCTATTATTAAGTTCATTTTACAGATGAGGAAATTGAGGCAAACAGAGGTTAAGTGACTTGTCCAGGGTTACACAACTAATATCTGAAGCCAAATTTGATTTCGGGTCTTCATGTCTCTAGATCCAGTGCTTTATTCACTGTGCCACCATTCTGATTCAGTTATTAGTCGAACTAGAAGGCTCTACTACAGATTTCAGATGTAAAATTATTATTCTTATCTCCTAAGACAGTCTTAGCTTTCCAGAGTTTAACTTATGTAGTTTAATCCTTTGCTTGAAGAATGAGTTCCTTCTGTCAAAACCTTAGAAATCAATCATACTGTCTCTGACTGAGGGCCTACATACATAGAAAACTTATGCCTTACCATAAAGCCTATTCCCTTGCTGAAAAAGTCTTTGGAAGACTCTTGTGGGAAGACTAAAGGATTCTGTGGCTCTCTGTGCTCTTGTGAACTGGCAAGGGGATGAATAAGGTAAAGGGACACAGATATCATAACATATGAGAATTTAAAGAAGAATCTTGGAATGTTTAGCCCATAAATGAAAACCCTTCAAGGTATGTAAATTATATATTGCTTTCTTAATTTTGTTGATAGTCTATCACAGGCAAAAGGAATTTTAGTTGCTTTTCTTGGTTTCAGAAGACAGAACAAAGATTATTGGGCAAAAATTAAAAGATATGGATGGTTAAAAGGCATGGTTTAATATAAAGAAGACATTCTAACTATTAAGGCTTTCCCCTGACTATAATGAGTTGTCTTTTAGGCAATGAGTTCTCCATTACTGGAGGTGTTCAAACAGTGGTGATTTCCTGTCAAGGAAAGTAGGATGATTTCCTATCGATTTTGTTATCAAAAAATTTAGTGCATTAAATTGGACTGAAAAGAGATGAAATGTTGAAATTTTGTAATTCTGTGACTATCCAGCCTGGTAATCAGAAAATTACTTTATATTAGTATGGTATGACATAATTTACTTTAAACTACTTTCAAAATTACTAACTGATTTAATTCTTCCAATATTCTATAAAGCTCAAATGGTAAATTTTATGCAATAACCTTTTCGCAAAAGAATTAAAACAGTGATCATAGTGGTGAAGTCCCTTTCACAAGCCAAAACCTCAATTATATAGGAGAGTCAGGATCCCCAATTTTCTGATTCTATGCCCAAGACTCTTTCTCTCAAATCTTGGTTCATTGGAGATGTTCATCTCATTTCTTTGTTTAATTGGAGATAAAGGGGTATGTGTCCTCAGTTTCCCCTCCTTTCTATCCCTAGGCCTTGGCTTAATGTATGCCACTCCACGAAGTTGCTGAATGGCCTATTTTGAGAAAAAAAAAAACATAGAAGCAAGAACACATTAATGAGTGGCAGGTGCAGCTATGAATTTAATGAACAGTTTGTTGGAAATCGCATTAAGTAGCAGCATCAGTCTCCAGATGAGCTCGGCACTGTTCTTATTTCAGGCTTGAGCAGCTGGGAGATTAGTCTGCTCTTGACTCTTCCCCGTTATATAGTGGCACTTGCCTCAGTCATAGTCAAGCTTCAGAAGACCCCAACGTATTGATCATATATAGTTTTTGTTTGTGGCTGTGTTTGTGTGTCTTATTTTTAAATAATTTGGGGTTATTTTATGTGTTTGTTTCCCATTCTACAAGGATTGGGATTTTGCATATATGTTTGTGATTTCACCTTATGGAGGTGTTGAAGTTTATTGTATAATTGCATGTCTTTGCATCCTGAAGGAGTTGGATGTTTTTGTTGCATGTCTCTGTAAGGTATGTACTAAATTTGTTTCACATTCCTTAGACATTAGGGTCAGGGGGGGGGGCGGTTTATGTGTATGTCTTTAATCTTCCCATTTTTGATTGCCCCAGGTCGTCTGTTGTATCTGTATGTGTTTCCCTTTCTGAAAGGGTTGAAGTTTCTGTGGTATATGTTTCTGTGTGTTTTTTCATAAACAATAGGTGTTAGGTAACTTAATGTGTTATATGTGTATCATATTGGTGTTTATATTTTACATTCTGAAGAGGCTGTTTATTGATGTTGGTGATGATGGGGTTCTGGTGGTATGTATATGTGTATGTATATATATATATGTGTGTGTGTGTGTGTGTGTGTGTGTGTGTGTGTGTGTGCATTTGAGTTTTATATATGTGTGTGGGTATGGGGGGAGAGACAGAGACAGAGAGACAAGGAGAGACAGAGTCAGAGAGAGAGAGAGAGACAGACAGACAGACACAGACACTCTGGAAGAAATATGGTACCTTCCCTGACTGCTTCCAGGGAAAATTTTGGCAAAGTGAGAAATGGCTGGTTAGGGAATATACTCAAAATTCAATTCAATGCAGCTGTCTTTGGTCATGAAATTCTCAGGCAAGCAGATGGGGAAATGATTTTGATGAAGGTGGGTGCCATTTCCTCTGGGCTAGAGCCAATGAAGAAATTTCCATATGTTGAGCTATTTGGCACTAAGGAAATCTCTGCCTACTCTTAAATACTTCGTTTGATTTCCATGCTTGAGGGACATTTGGAAATGGCCTTACTAGTGAGTTGATCTCTTTATTACAGGATAGCCTAATCACAGTAGTAAAAGAGAACTGTGGAAGATACCTCTTCTCTCTTCAACCCAAGACAGGCCATGAATTGGCTGTGTGACTATAAGTGAGTCACTCTATAACTCACTTTCCTCAGCTGTCCAACAGTCATATGACTTTTGTTGTTTAACATTCCAGAATGTTTAATATTTTATCAACAACTTTTCTCATAATAATGCCAGAAAAAAGGAACTGAATCATTACCCTCCTATTACAGGTGAGGAAACTCATTCTCAAAGAGAGTAAGTGCCTTTCCCAGAGACCCAAAGCTAAAAAATATCAGGCCTAGGAATTAAACCTTGATCTCCTGACTCCTAGTTGAGTATTTTTTCCCTTCTATACTACCTTACCTTATGTAATTACAATTATTATTATGTAATTATAGCATAGCTTATACTACCTATCTCAAAAACTTAACATGGTAATATATATGCATACATGGGTGTATATATACAGACACACAGAGACATAGACATATCTCTATCTATCTATCTATCTATCTATCTATCTATCTATCATCTATCTATCCACAAATGTATACAGGCCCAGTGCACTATCCACTTTACTACCTTGCTGCTCTTATTGGACTTTCTTTTACTAACAAAATCTTATCTGTTCCCAAAATACTCCTCCCCTTGTTGATGCTGCTGCTACTACTACTTCCATCACCAGAGGCAACATCATTTGGTGGCTAGGGTACCAGAAATAAAAAAAAAAGAAAGAGCTCGATTCAAATAACACATGAGATACTGACTGTCTATATGGTCATGGATAGACCATTTAATTTAGTGTAATGGTAATAGGAATTTGAAGATCTTCCTTGCCCCTTAATAGGCTTAGGTGAATTTGAGGACCTTTCCTGATTTGAAAATAATCTCAGCCCCCTAACAGGCTGAATGTGATCATATGGATCCTGTGGTAGGAGGCCTTTTTATCAGGAGGCACAACTTTTATTTCTTTGTAGTCAAGTGGGTCATGAGGGTTGTGATGTTCTCTGACCCTGGGGAAGGCTATATATACACCTGAAGTGAGGTTTTGCTTTGGGGCTAACTTATGGGAAGAGTTATGTGATTTGGCCAGATGAGACTCTGGGCAGTCATTGAGCCCCCTGACTTTGAAAACTCAGATGTTGGTGCTTCTCTCTCTTGTAACTAACCATATGTATGTAATGGTCAGACAGCTAGAAACCCTGTCTGTTGGTCTGCTGAACTGTGTTATTTTCTCTGTCTGTATTTTTGTCTGCTTGTAACTTCTGGTTGTTCTTCTCTGAAGTTCAGGGTGCTAAGTTTTCCCCCTGAACCAGGTAAATGATATATGTTTGATTTGATTAAACTGAGATTGTTAACCCTTTTTGAGTAGCATTCCTTTAGAAAAGCAGATCAAAGAACCTGTACTAGCAGCCATCCTGGTTATGCTAGGGTGCTTGCTGCTACATTTAGCTGTCTCAGAAAAATGCTGTCAGACTTGTCTATTAAAGTATAAATGAATTTTCATGTGCATTTGGTGGTAGGAATTTACAAAGGAATTCCTTAAATTGATAAAAAGCAGAAATTTTGAATATAGAATCACAGAATTTCATGTTTGGAAACAACCTCCATGGACATCTAGTCCAGCAAATCTTAAAAGGTAAAAAGTCGTATATCACATGCCTGAGAAGTTACTTTTCATACTTCGAAGACCTTCATGTAAGTGGAGCTCATTACCTCTAAGTGTAATCAACTCTATATTAATAGATAATTGTTAGGAAATTTACCTTTGGCCAAACCTAATATTATTTCTGTGAAGTAGATCACAGATGTAGATCCCTTTTGTTTTGTCTTCTGGGCCAAGCAGAACAAGACTTAATCTCTCTTCTGGATTATTCTAATTCAAAATCTTTAGGAAAGCTATCATGTCTCTCTTCAGTGTCCCCTTAACACCTCTCCCTAATGATGTGTGTGTGTGTGTGTGTGTGTGTGTGTGTGTGTGTGTGTGTGTGTGTCTGGGGGAGAGGGAAATAATCAAACCAGAAGATAGGAGGCAGATTTCGCCTTTATATAGTGTAGAGTTTTCCAACAAAGAGAGTTGTTTAACTGGAGAATTTATTGTTTTGGGGGTACTGAGTTCGCTGTCACTGAAGGAGTTAGCTCTTCAGGCAAAGAATTAATGATGTCTTGCCTGGGATTTAGAGGACTAAACACTAAACTTTAGACAGTAGTTAGGTGAATAGGATGTCATTTGATATGCCCTTCAATTCTGGAATAATATGGTTCCAAAGTTGAATCATAGAAAACATTGTTGTTTTTCTTCAGTGGTGATAATGTCTATATCCAAAATACTCACCTTTGTACCTCCCTCACCCATAGAACCCAGGCCTACTGATTTAATACTTCAACTTCCTCAACTACACCTCGATACTGACACTCCAAGTCATCAAAGTCCTGAGAAAACATGTGTGGACATTGCTTAGGAAGGTGTGGGGTATGGTGATGTACTGGTAAATGGTTAACTACTGGTTTTCTAGAAAAATATATGCTTGACAAAATTTTCAGTTTTATCTCCAATGGGTAACATTTTTCTCCATCACATTTTTAAGTCTAGACAGTCAACAAAAGAATAAGCCTATCCTTGATTTGGAGCATTTGCTGATTTCAGAGGTGTAAATGTTTGCAATGGAAATTTAATGATTGACTCTCATGAGCCAGGATGAGCTGGCTCTAGTACACTTCTGCTTGGGAGGAGTAAAGATTGGAGCAGCCAAGGAAGGAAACAAAAGAAAACATCCTTTTATGATGGAGATGAAGAGAAAATAAAACAATAAGTTACCATGAGCAGGGACAAAATTAGTTCATATTCATAGCTTTTCACTGCAGGATAAGCATATATCCAATTCTTTTATTATTTTGCATAGATAACTGCTACACTCAGATCCAAAGTAAACAGTGAGTTTTTTGGTGCCTAGGACAACTCCAAAGAAAGCTGGAAACCTCTGCTGAAAATATTTATGAATAAAATTATAGAATTCACAAGATTAGTTCTTGGTGGTCATCAGGTCACCTTATTCCTTTTACAGACAAAGACAGTGCGTCTCACAAAAGATAAATTATTTGCCTAGGATTACAAGGTAGTAAATGACATAACTAGGATTCAAATCCAAGACATTTGCCCCCAAATCCAGTATTGCTTTTGATGGGGTGCTTGGGATATATATATATATATATATTTGTAACATCAGTCTATGTTTGTAACATCAGTCTGAAATATCAGTTTGTAACATCAGTTTGTAAAATCAATTTGCAAAACCAGTCTGTAAAATCACATATCCCCCTCCCCAGCCTCAGAGTATTAACTCTGCCCCTTCCCCCTGCCAGCACTCTGCCCAGCAACAACTAATGAACTGTTTATCTCTGCTTGGAACAATAACAAGCTACCTATGAATCTTTCACTAAACTTTACAAACATTTTAGCTTAGGCAAATGTTATCTCCCCTAGTAGAGTGGCCAGCTGCACCCATGAATCCTTCAATACCCTATCTATAGGTTAACTCCTTAGCCAATTATACCCATATTGTGTCTCTGTTAGCCTTGGTTCCCAATATCCATGTTGTCAAACTTGACACTGATGGGTGGCAGACTAGGTGCTTCTCAGTCGGCCCTTACCAGTGGCTGACTTAGTGATGCTCCAGGCCTAAAACCACACCTCCAGGTAGCACCACTTGGGCTATTTCCCAGTGAATTATGGGCAATATGCCTGTGCAGTTGATATTAAAGGTGTTAAGCACTGACCACTCCTTAACTCCTCCCTAATCCCACTCTTACTCACTTAGTTAGCATAATTGACACCTGATTTACTGTCTTGACTCCTTAAAACTTTTGTAAATTTGCAGGTTCCCTAAGAACCCTTGCCCACTGTAAAGCGTAACAATAAACTTTTACAATCTAGACTGCAAGGTTGCTGGAGCCTATGGAATTCCTTCCAGACTCAGGGACTGAGTCCCTCTGGAACCTATTGCCCTTCCTCCCATCACTTTCACCAGATAGATTTTAAAGTATGAGCTACACACCCATCTACAGGACAAAGAAAAAAATGATTTTGGAATTAAGGATTGGTTCTGTAAGTATTTTGAAAGGGGTATAGTTTGTACACCTCCCCTCCCAAATTTCTTTCTATTTTATGGTCCAGGAGGCATCCTAGCAACACACATGCACACACACATGCTCACACACACACACAAAGAAGAACAAACAACTTCAAATTCAGTAGATGGATTTTATCTTTGTCCCTAGTGTCCCTACCTTTGTGACCTCAGAAAAGTCATTCTAATATAATGCTAGCCTGAACTTTCCCAGACTTTTCCTCTTTTGTGTTACATCGATGCCCTGGAAAACCTTCAACCTGGGACCTTCCTCTTCTCATTGGCACCCCCCTTCCTGGGACCACCAGTTTAGGCCAGACCCCATCCATGTTTCATATTATCCTCAACTAAACTGTCTCTGGAAACTGTCTCCTTCTTCTTGCTTCCTCATTGCCCATTCTCAAGCATCGTTCTCCAGTTCCCCTGGCTCCCCAGGAGCCTATAAGTGTTATCTTCTTCCATTAGAATGTAAGTTCCTTCAGAGAAGTTACTGTCTCTTTTTTTCTAATTGTATCCCTAGGACTTAGCACACTGCCTGGAACATTAGTACTAAATACAAATTTCTGTTTCTTTATCTAATTAATCATCATAATTATCATATATATATATATGTACTGTGTATATATGTATACACCCATATGTGTATGGATATATACACACATATATACATATACATGACTTGGGAAGCCAAAGGAATGAAACAAGGCAATAACCATTTATTAAGCACCTACTATGTGCCAGGCACTATATTGTTATATAAGTTATTTTCTCATTTGATCCTCACAACAACCCTGGAGAGCAGGTTGAGTATTACAGTTGAGGAAACTGAGATTAAGTGACTTTCCCATGATCAAACAGCTAGAAAAGGCTGATTTGAGCTCTGAAACTGGATTTGAACTCAAGTCTCCCTGATTCCAGGTTCATTACTCTCTATCCACTCCATTCCCTATCCATATTTCTGTGCTTCAGTTTGTGCACCTGAAAAATTCATCTGTTGTTTTCAATTATGTCTCAGAGTCTGTACAGTTGTAAGATTCTATGATTCTTTCATCATTTTCACAATGCAGTATTCACCTTCAGTATTCATTGTCACACCTCAAGCCATAAGGTATAGTCCCCTGGTTGAAAAGCAGACCACCCATTAGGTTTGCCAAGCAGTTCAGGATATCTGAGATTCCCAAGAACTAGAGGAAAATAACTCAAGATGGTGACAGTCATTTCCTAGGATTTATGAAGAGTTAAGAATCCTTGTCTAAATGAGGAATACTTTGTTGCACAGAAAGAAGAGATAATAGTGCCTTTTTGTCTTAACCTTTGAAAGAAAAAGAAAAAAAAACCCAGAGCTATAGACATTGTGATGAAGATCATTTGAACTATCTAATTCAACACAGAGGAGAATAAGATTCTAATAACCTGAGAACATTTTCTTAAGAAAATCACCTAAGTAGAGCCTCTTAAATAAGTTATGTCTATTTGGCTCATCCCAATGGATGAGCAGAACTAATAAAACAAAGAATTTAAGAGTTTAGAGAGATTTCATGTATCAGCTAATCTAACCCATACCTAAACAAGGATATCTGATGAAGTACTCAACACAACTTTACTGGAAGGCCTTTAGCAGTTGGGGTAAGGTATCCTATTCTATAGAATAACTATAAATTTAAAAATATTTTGCCTTATTTCAAGTCTATTTTTTTTTCTTCTTTTCTTCTTCCACACATCACTCTTAGTTCTGTGCTCTAGGGTCAAGCAGAACAAATCCAAGGCTCACTTTTCTCCTACTTTAAGGCAGTTATCATAGATTATTTAAATCTTTCTCTAAGTTAAATATGGTGCCCATCCCCCAATCCCACTTCCAACAGTACCTGATATAGTGGAAGTAGCAATAACCTGTCATTTAATTATTTCTGGTGGTCTCAACACAAATACATTGAAGGTACACTATAGCATCATAAGTTTTAGAACTAGAAGGGACTTCAGATATTTTATAGTTCAACAGTTTCATCTTATAAAGGAAGAAAAGGAAGCCTGATAAAGAAAGTAGCAACCCTGAGGTCATAAAATTCAAGAGAAGCAAAGTCAACATCCCAAATGGGGGCTTCTGAAACTAAATCCAATTGTTGTTCTACATTATTATGATATTCCCTTTCTTTAGAGTATGTAACTAAATGAAATAAACCAAGCAAAACCTTCTGATACTGATTCATCAAAAATATTGCAACACATTTAAATGGAATTAATAACTACAACAACCAACAACACTTTGTGTTTTAATACTTTATCATCTTTTTAACATTAAGAAGTGGAAACCAATACATTTATTTCATTGAGTAGAAAGAAATGGGGCATTTCTAGCTCTGTTGTTATCTTATTTTATCTTAAGCTAGTCACTTACCCTGTTATTGCCATGATATATATATATATGTGTGTGTGTGTGTGTGTGTGTGTGTGTGTGTGTGTGTGTATGTATATGTATATGTATATATATATATATATATATATATATATATATACACACACACACAGCATTGACATATCATCTTCAAAGTATCCAAAAGTTTTGAGAGGCAATGTAGTATAAGGGAAACCCACTCTGCAGTTGGTATAAGCCTGAGCCAGTCTTAAAATCTGCCTTCTTCAGGTGGTGAATGGTAGATTTTTTTTCTATTCTACTTTATACTCTTGTTCTAGAACTTCAGGGAAATTTTTCTTAATCATTTCTTGTAATATTGTATCAAGATTCCTTTTTTTATCTGTACAACAATTCTTATAATTTCTGTCCTTGATCCATTCTCCAGATCAGTTGTTTTTCAAATTGAAGTTTCAGATTCTCTTCTCTTTTCTTCTAGTTTTTATTACTTCCTGGTGTCTTATAATGTCATTTGATTCTTCTTGCCAAATTGTAATTTTCCAGGAGTTATTTTCCTCTTTAAGACTTTGGACCTCTTTTTCCAATTGTTTAACTTTCTTTTCATAATTTTCTTGGATTACTTTTTTTTTCCTAATTTTTCCTCAGTCTTTCTAATTTGATTTTTGAAATCCTTTTTAAGTTCTTCCAAAAACTCTTTTTTGGCTTGGGATGGCAGGGACTTTTTTTTTAACCTCACTATCTTCCTCTGAATATGAACCCAGATCTTTTACACATTGGTAGCTACTTATAGTCTGGTTATTTCTCCTTCACTTACTCATTTTATTTTTAGCAGCTTTTTATTGTAATTAGGTTTTAATCCTAAATTATGCAGAATGGTGCCCCAGGCCTCAGGTTCTCCTTACAGGTTGTTTTCTGAAGTCTGTCCCAGGGCCCATCCTCAGGCCCTGCTCTCTACCTGAACCATATTTAGGGCCTCCAGTCACACTGTCCCCCCAAAAACTCTTGCTCTGTGGGGTACAACACTCACCAAATATGTGCTTGATCCTCTTTGTCCATAGCTGCAGCCCAGGGTCATATCTGGTCAGCATTGCTGGTCTGATATTCAGAAACAGCAGGGAGCCATTCAGTATTCTCTCACTTGGCTTCTGATCCCCAAGCTATTCCTTAGATGAAAGCTAGTGAGGTGAAAGTTCTTGAGGCCTAATCCATGCAGTAGAGCAGCCTCAGGGTCTGCTGTTTCTTGATTCAGCAGAGTCCAGAGTCAGCATGGAGGTATCGTCCTTCCTGAGGTACTCTCAAGTTGTCATGGCATGACAACTGCTTTACCCCTTTATTTTTTGCTGTTTTACATTCTTTTTGTGGCTATGTTCTGTGTGTTTGTGGAGGAAATTTAGAAAGTGTTAAAATTGCATGGGTGCCTGTCAATTGGTAGATGACTGAACATGTTGTGGTAAATCATTATAATGGAAGACTACTGTGCTATAAGAAATGATGAGCTCAGTGATCTTAGAAAAACATGGATAGACTAATGAAATAACGAAGAACAAAAGGAGCAGAACCAAGAGAATGTATACAGTAATAAACATATTGTTTTAAGAACAACTTTGAGTAACTAAGTAATTTTGACTATTATAAATACCCAAATTAATCACAAAGGACATATACTGGAAAGCACTACCTCCATCAAGAGAAAAAACTGATAAAATGTATATATAGGGGCAGCTAGGTGGCTCAGTGAATAGAGCACCAGCCCTGGAGTCAGGAGGACCTGGGTTCAAATACAGCCTCAGACAATTAGCACAAAAACTAGTCGTGTGACCTTGGGCAAGTCACTTAACCCCAGTTGCCTTCCAAATAGCAAAAAAAAGTAGGTACAGAATGGCTTTATATGTGCACACACACACACACACACACACACACACACACACACACATATATATATATATATATATATACATTTTTTGCATCTAATGGTAGCCATCTCTAGGGTAGGAGAGTGGGAAAATAAAGTTACACAATAACTATTATATTTTTAAAAAGAATAGCAAGGTGTACATAATAGATTTATGGTCTCATGTGCAATCATCTTTTTCTATTCCATATGTTCTTGAAATATTTGTTTTATTTCTTAAGTTCAAAATAAAATAAAATCTGCCTTCTGCAGTTACTAGGCTATTATGGCTAAAGGTCAGTTGTATAATCTCTCAAAGACTCAGTTTCTTCATCTATAGATTTTTAATATTTGCTTCACAGGGTAATTATGAGGATTGACAGATCATATATATTTTTTAAATTTAAACGTGTCTACATGTTAGTTATTATTTATTGTTATAATTTGTGTAAATATCATTTTATTGTACTGGATGGAGGTTAGACTAAAATTCAGGTTCTGGTCTGGAAGATAGGATATCAAATGAGAAATGTTTGGAAATGGGAAGGAAAGATTTGCCAGATTTTAAGGGTCTAGTCAATTCAACAGTGTGACGTGGTAGGTAAAAGACGAGTATCTGTCCACAAGGTTTGAGTTCATATCTTCCTTCAGACACATACTGGCCTTGTGTATAGGGCAAATCACCCAACCTCTCAGTACCCCTTTGCCCCATTCTCCAACTCTGTAAGACCAGAAGTTACCCAGCTGTACTAGTAAACACTTTCTCCACCTATGGTTTCATACACTGATGAAATTATAGATTTGAACTGATTAATCAGGTATGTATTTAATAGTAGTCATGTACCTACTTTGTGCTAAGGATAGGAAAAAAAGATGATGATCAAAAAGAAAAGTATATTCTAATGAGGAAATGTAAATACACCAATAACTATAGCACAAACAAGGATATGATCAGGGCTTGTAGGTGGCATCCTAATAGAGTCATATTAGGGAATTAAGACAGATTAATTAATTAATGGAGCTTATGGGAAACCTCATTAAGGACATGACACCTAACCTAGACCTTGAGGAATTTCAACAAATAGTGAACTGAGCAGAGACAATGTGGGACATGCTCAAAGGTATATAAGTTATGAAAAAGGGGGCAGGAGAGCAAGGATGATAAATTCCAATTTGGCTGAAATGTATAGTACTTGAAAAGTCTATGGAGATTGGGTAATAAATGATTACTTGATAATAAAGGTGGTGTAAAGCCTTCAATATCAGGCTAAATACAGTGTGTTTTACTTGTAAATAACTCTCAGTGTCTCTGAACAGGGATGTTTTTTTAGGTATTAAGGAGGCTAGACAGGGGGAAGCTTATTCTGGAAGAACAAGAAGGATGGATTGGAGCAAACAGAAGTGGTAGGGGAGATTAGTTAGGAAGCTATGATGATAACTACAATAAAGTAGTCTGAAGTTATGTGTTAGTGGGGATGATATCTCTTGCCAGTGTGAACAATATTATGGAAGTGGGATCCATAGGACCAATATTATGGTGAAGTCAAACATTATGCACTTTCCCCTCTTCCTGAGGGTTGGTCCTGTTACTGCAGCTGTCAGCTCTGCCTTCTTACAAAGCTCTGCAAATTAGTTAGGTGGAAGTGGAGTCAGAATTTCATAATAATAAGGTATTTTATTTGTAAATGTTGTCAATTCTAGTCCAGAGGCCTTTATTTTATTAGAATATCCATGCAATGTGGCTATTAATTATTTGCCCATGTTTTTTCTTTCATATAGCATAGGGAGAAAAATGTTGAATTTTCATTTGTTTTTTAATTGATTTTTTCTTTCTTTCTCCTATATTCCCTCCCTCCCTTTTTCTTTCCTTCTTTTGTTCTCTCCCTCCTTCTTTTCCTAATATATCTTCTCTCTCTCTCTCTCTCTTTCTTTTTCTTTCTTCTTCCTACCAATAAACATCTACAGTTTGCTTACACCCTGCATAATATATCTTTCCCCTGTTCTCTAGGTTATTTTAAACTGTGATTCATCTGGCATCACAAGATTCTACAAGTTGAAGCCATGTGGTGCCCATTAAAGAATTCCTCAATACTTCAAAATATCCATAATATCATTGGTATGGGCATTGTTAAAGCATCACTCATAAATCACCCATCCCTTCTCATTTGAGGCCATTCTAATGAAAATTTTCTAATAAATCCACCCAGCACACTGAAGACCTTCTTATGTTTTTCTTAACATTCTTTAAATATCAAGGAAGCACTTAGATTTTGCCTAAATTACTCAATTACTCAATATATTACTCTCCATTATTCTTTTCTAATCCCATCTTTCCTTTGT
Organism: Gymnobelideus leadbeateri; assembly: GCA_011680675.1. NCBI lineage: Eukaryota > Metazoa > Chordata > Mammalia > Diprotodontia > Petauridae > Gymnobelideus > Gymnobelideus leadbeateri. The sequence goes on along the minus strand of WOXC01007456.1, from coordinate 581,842 downwards.
TTTCTTTTATTCCACTTCTTTAGAAGCAATAGTTGGCTATGTTTCACAACCTATTTGTGTTTATCATGCACAAAGCCATCATTGAGATACTACTGTTTATGGTCTTGCAGGCTTTGCATCCATAAAGTAGGACCAGAAGAATATTGGTACAATAACAATTATTAATTCATGTTATAATTAAATTTAATATAATTGATTTAAAGGATTGGGTTCTTAATGCTACAAGATTTCCCCAAAGCAATCTAGTTTTACTCTCTTCCTGCTGTTCAATACTGGGTCTAGCTAATTATAGATTTGTTATGGTGCTTATCCACAATATATTGATAGACAAGCTCAATGAACAATAGACATATCTTTGTTTATTTTTATCACATGAATGATTAAGCCAGTCTCTTTTGAGCAGTCTTTTAGCTCATCCAGGAAAGTGTGTAGTCTTCTGTCTTGATATACTGCACATAAGACTTTTCACAAACAGTATTGTCTTAGCAGATCTCACCATCTACAGGTGACTCTCAGAAAGGTTAAGTGAGTTACCAAAGTGGCACAGTCTATAGAGTGCTGGGCCTAGAATCATGGAAAACTGAATTCAAATCCAGCCTCGAACACTAACTTATGTGACTTTAGGCAATTCAATTATCTCTGCCTGTTCCAGTTTTTGAATAAGGGTTTTTGTGAAGATCAAATAAGATAAAATTTGCAAAACATTTAGTGCAGTCCCTGATGAATGAATAGTAAGCACTTCAATGTGTGTTGCCTTCCTTCCTAGTCCATTATCATACAGCCACGGGTAAGTATCAGAAAGAAAATCCTGAATTATAGATCTAGAGCTGGAAGGGACAGCAGAAACTGCCTTGTACAAAACCTTCATTTGAAAAATCAATATTTTGAGTCTAGGAAAGCTACCTGACTCGTTCAAGATTTTAACTGACATCTTCCAGACTCCATGACCAGTATTTTTTTTTTTTTTCTGAGGCCGGATCTGATCTCGGGTCATCCCGACTCTGAGGCCGGTGCTCTTACTGCGCCACCTAGCCTCCCCTTTAGGACAATTGGAGTTAAGTAACTTGCCCAAGGTCACACGGATAGGTTTTTGTTTGTGTGGTTTAAGTGTCCGAGGCCGGCTCCGAACTCAGGTCCTTCTGACTCCAGGGCCAGCGCTCTATTCACTGCACCACCTAGCCGCCCAGACCGGTATTCTTTATAGTACACAAATTAGGTAGTTGATCAGAGAGGTGAAGTGATTAGAATCTAGGTCCTCTGACCCTATGTGCTACCCTGACCCTACTTCTAAAACATTTCTCCATTGTACTGTGCCTTCCGTGTCTGAGAACAAATTTGAACTTTTTTTTTTCCTGACAAGTCCAGTGTTTTTACATCCTGAGTCACCTATCTGCCTCTCAGTAGTGTAAATTGTGGTCACAAACCCAAACCCTAATCCATGTACTAAGTCACTGCTATGAGCTGCAAGCTCTTTGAGGTCAGAGACTCTTTCACTTTTATCTTTTAAACCCCAGTTTCTAACATAGTTCCAGGCACATACTATTAGATTAATTAATATTTGTTGATTGATTTTTCATGATTCATGAGAGGATATGACTAGTATTAACATTTTCTCACTGAACCCACACTTTATAGCCATAGAAATTTTTGTGGATCTAAAATAGTTTGAGAAATTATTTTTTTAATCTATTAAGCTCTACTTCCCATTTCTCGTTTTTTCTGAGAATTTAATTGAACTGAAAATTTACTAATATAAATACTTGCCTTAGCACTTCAAACCTTCATGATTTTATTTACAGTGACCCTTCCTTTCCTGACACTTAACACCTCCATCCAACCACTGTAGATGAATTATTAGGTGGATCCTTTTGTTCCTGTGAGAAGATAAATTTGTTACCTAGCTTGATGATGAAGCTCTCAGAAGATATACACAAATACACACAAACATACCTATAAACACATATACATACATGCCTATGTGTGTATGTGTATAAACAAGTGATATTTTGGGAAGGGACATAAATAGGATAATTTTTCTTTGCTTTTAAAACAATTTTCCTTGAGAAAACACTCACTTATTTTGAAGTTAGTCCATATGACCCAAGCTTCTTGATTTAAAATTTAAGGGTTCCACCAATATTTTTAATTCAAAAAGTACTTTATGGATACATTTGTTTGGGGGAAAAACAAACTTTTCTATTTGATAGAGAATGTAAGGAACCAAGGGGGACACTGAAGTGGGAAGAAGTGTTCCTCAAGGGGTCCCTAAATATCATGATATACTAGAAAACTGGGCCAGATTTATGACAAGATGTAATAGGGAAAAATAAAATTGTTGTAACTGTGTTTGATAAACTGATTTCACAAAATGAAGTGGAGTATGACCTGGAAGTGTGGAAGTATGTCTGCAAAATATCTGGGGACTTCAATAGATTTAAAACTGAACAAAATTCAGTAGTGATGTAGGAGGCAAAACAAAACAAAAACAAAAACAAACAAAAAAACTGTGTTGGGCTTAATAAAGAGATATTGCTTCCCAGAATAATGTGGTAGGCTCTGTTGTGCTCTGATCATAGCATTCCATAACACATTTTTATTAAGTGCCTATTGTGTAGGAGACATTGCATTAATGACAGGGATACAAAGACAATTATTAAGTAGTTCTTGCCTTCAAGGAGCTTATATTTTATTGAAGAAAACCAACATGCATATTTTAAACATTAGTGTTCAGTTTGAGCCACCACATTTTAGGGACGATGCTAATAAACCAGAGAATAACCAGAAGCTGGTATTCTAAAAGGGAGATGAAGTAATTTGAATCTATTACTTTTAATGATCGATTGAAGGTACTGGGATATTAATTGTGGAGAAAATGCTTTGGGAGATGAATTAGGAGGGTAATGATTATGATAGCTATCATCTAGTATTTGAAGATATATGGGGTATTCAAGAAAGAATAGGATCACTGGGTTGAGGGCTTGCAGGGCCCTTTTTAGGGCTTCCACCTGATTCACTCAACTCTCACCTGTGACTCCAAGAAGCTGTAGCATAAGAAGTAGCCACACCCTATTAAACAGTCTAGGTAGAGAGGGGGTATCTGTCTTAAACATGAGAAAATTTCCTTCTATGGAATGGGAGAGTGAAAGCAATCTGTTCCAATAGCCACAAAGGTAGTTAAAGCAAGTACTGTGGGGTGTTCATAGTTTGGTCAGGCAGTGGAGAAACCATGGACATCCACTACATCCTGGGCCATTGCCAGTCAACCTGACTTTTTTCTTGTCACTGGACTTTAATGACTCTGGAAGAGAGAGTGAGATGGATAATTTAATGCAATTCTGCCTTGCTTAAATCCAACTCCCATGCAAGTCAAGACATAACCTTATGGTGTCATTGGTCCTCTACAAAAACAGAGGACAAATAGCACAACCACCCCCACCCCCACATACACTTACGGAAGAGGAATTTTACTTCTTCTGTTTAGCCAAAGGGCCAGAACAAAAGGAAAATTCAAGTTCAAAATGTCAGGAAAAAATCCTCACAAATACAACTATAGACAAATGGAATGGATTTCTTCCTTTAAAGATATTGGCAACCATGACTAGCTATTGTCAAGCTGGATAGCATAGGTGGCCATTTATTATCTGTGTTGTAGTGGCTATTCTTTGGGAATTGGGGGGAAAGAAACTGAAGTCCCTTCCACATTATAAACTCTGTGTTTTGTGTGATTCTGATCTATTCTGATTTTACTGAGGAATTGAGAAAATGATAAAATCACAAATAATTTTCAAACAATGTATATGCTCTGTTTATGGACATTTACTTGTTAAAGACTGATGTTTTGTCTGTTTTCTGGACAATTTGACCCCATCACCAAGAAAAATAAGGTAGCTAGGTGATGCAATGAATAGAGTGCCAGGCCAGGCATTAGGAAGACCTGAATTCAAATACAGCTTCAAAAGCATTCTAGCTGTATGACTGGACACAAGTCACTTAGCCCTTTTTACCTCAGTTTCCTCATGTGTAAAATGAACTGGAGAAAATAAAGACAAACAACTCCAGTATCTTTGCCAAGAAAGCTCCAGATGGGGTCATGATTAAAAGTTAAGTGACTTTTCTATGATCACACAGTTACTACTTGACAAAACTGGAGCTGAAATCATATCTTTTTTTTCTTTTTGAAGGGAAATTGGGGTTAAGTAACTTGCCCAAGGCCACACGGCTAGGTTTTTCTTTGTGTGTGCATTGAGCGTCTGAGGTCGGATCCGAACTCAGGTCCTTCTGACTCAAGGGTCGATGCTCTACTCACTGTGCCACCTAGCCACCCCTGAAATCATATCTTCTAATCTCTAATTCTAGATTAGAGTTATGTATGTGGGTCTAGGTGGGGGTAGGGAGAGGGTGCCAGTTTTTCAGGAGTTATGTCATAGATACCCTCAACAGACTGCCAAAGGGATTCATGACACCCTTGTCCTAAGACCATAGAACTTTAGAACTGAGATAGATGATAGAGATTTCTTAGTTTCACCATCTAATATACAAATTTCACTGTTTGTAAAATTGTGGCAGAGAAAGGTGAAGTGATTTGGGCAAATTTCTTCTTCTTCTTCTTCTTCTTCTTCTTCTTCTTCTTCTTCTTCTTCTTCTTCTTCTTCTTCTTCTTCTTCTTCTTCCTCCTCCTCCTCCTCCTCCTCCTCCTCTTCTTCTTCCTCTTCTTCTTCCTTATCTATTTTCCCACTCCTTTATCTTCTCCCTCTCTGCTTGCTCATTCTCTTTGTCCTTACATTCCTCTACTTCTTCTTCCTTCTCCAGATCTGAAAAAAGAATACAGATCTCCTGAGTCTCATTCCAATTGTCTCATCATTTTACTAAAGCTTACTTTTATATACATAGCAATAATGTATACATCAGTGAGAAAGAAATATGAAAAATCATAAGGAATATGTTAACAGCTTTTCTAGAGAAGTGGGGTGGGATCAGAGGACTGAGATGTAATTCAGGAATGAAAATAAAGCATTAAGCAAGATGATAGACTGAAAAAATGAGGTGGCAGTTACTGAAGAAAAGAATCCACTACTGCACAATTTTAGCAAGAGTAGGAACTGTCTCCAAGTCAATGGTCCCACAGGAATTTATTTGTTTTCTTATTTTTTTTATTTTTCTTACACAAATGCTTTATTAACTTCTGGTTTACATCATTCATTTCCATCAGATTTTGAGTTACAATTTTTCCCCATTTTTCCCTACCCACCACCCCAGAATAGTAGTCCCACTAGATATCCCCTCATCCAATCTGCTCTCTCCCATATCTTCTCCCATACCCCCTTCAACTTTGCCATTAGGGCAAGGTGAATCTATGAGCACCAATGCCTGAACATCTTATCTCCCAATTACATGCAAAATACTGTTAATAATAGTATTTATGTACATTTGAAACATTTAATTTTAAGACTTCGAATTTCAGATCCATTTACTTCCTCCCTTGTCACCCACTCCCTTTGGGAAGATAAGCAATTCAGTATGTGTTGTACATGTATAGCTATGCAAAACATTACCATAGTAGATAAATTGTAAAAGGCTGCTTATAATTTCCTCCCACCCATCCCACCCCCCACCTGGTCCATTCCCTACTTTGATCCTGTCCCTCTTCAACAGTGGGAACTTCCAACGATCCTTTCCCCAAGGATGCCCTCCCATCCATCATCCCTCCTCTCGTCCCCCTTCCCCCTACTCTGCTGCAGGGTGAGATATCACATTTAGTATGTATGTCATTCTCTCCCTAAACCAAATTCAATGAGAATGTGGTTTTGCCTTTTTGCCTTCCTATTCTTTCCCTCCTCTGCAGCCACTTCCCCTTGCTTCTTCTACATGAGATAATTTACCCTACCCTCTCTCTCCCTGTCTCCTCTTGCCACTTTCCCCTCTCACCTCATAATTTCTCCCCTTAAGTATCATACCTACCCAACAAATTTAACCTATGCCCTCTATCGATGTATAACTATACATATATATACACACATTCATATGTGTATTCATATGCCTATATACCCTTCTTCCATTATTTTCATACTGAGGAAAGTTTCATCAGTCACAGTTATTGTTTTTCCCATGTAGGAATGTAAATAGTTCAACTTTGATAAGTTCCTTTTGATTTCTTTTCCCTGATTACCTTCTCAGGCATCTCTTGCTTCTTGTGTCTGGATGTAAAATTTTCTATTCAATTCTGGTTTCTTCCCTAAGAATGCTTGAAAGTCCTCTATTCCACTGAATGACCATATTTTCCCCTGAAACAAAATACTCAGTTTTGCTGGGTAGGTGATTCCTGGCTTCAATCACAGCTCTTTTGCCCTCTGGAATATCATATTCCATGCCCTTCGATCCCTCGGTGTAGAAGCTGCAAGGTCCTGTGCTATTCTGATTTTGTATCCACAATATCGGAATTGTTTCTTCCTGGTTGCTTGTGGCATTTTCTCCTTGATCTGGGAATTCTGGAACCTGACTATAATATTCCTGGGAGTTTTCTTTTTGGGATCATTTTCAGGAGGTGATCTGTGGATTCTTGCAACCTCTATTTTACCCTCTGGGTCTCAAACATCAGGGAAATTTTCCTTGAGGATTTCTTTTTTTTATTATGATCCAAACAAAATTTATTTTTCAAGGTTTTTCACTCCATTCAAGACACTTGTACTGAACTGCTGAAGATTATTGAGAAATATCAGCAAAGACTCAAAGGTATGCAAGCATAGATATTTATACCATGCTGGTTAAATATGCATATTTTTTATATTTGAAACATTTAATTTTAAGACCTCAGATTTCAGATCCATTCCCTTCCTCCCTTGTCACCCATTCCCTCTGGGAAGATAAGTAATTCAGTATATGTTGTACATGTCTAGCTATGCAAAACATTACCATAGTAGATATATTGTACAAAGCTGCTTATAATTCCCTCCCACCTATCCCACCCCCGACCTGGTCCATTTCCTACTTGATCCTGTCCCTCTTCTATAGTGGGTACTTCCAACCTCCCCTCCCCACAAGAATGCCCTCCTATCCATCATCCCTCCTCTCATCCCCCTTCCCCCTATTCTGCTGCAGGTTGAGATATCCCATTTAGTATGCATGTCATTCTCTCCATGAATCAAATTCAATGAGAATGTGGTTTTGCTGTTTTTCCTTCCTATTCTTCCCCTCCCTTGCAACCACGTCCCCTTGCTTCTTCTACATGAGATATTTTACCCTACCCTGTCTCTCCCCATCTCCTCTTGCCACTTTCCTCTCTCACCTCATAATTTCACCCCTTGAGTATCCTCCCTACCCAAAAAATTCAACCTATGCCCTTTATCCATATATAACTGTAAACATATATACACACATTCACATATGTATTCATATAACCATATTCCCTTCTTCCATTATTTTCACACTGAGAAAGATTTCATCAGTCACAATTATTGTTTTTCCATGTAGGAATGTAAATAGTTCAACTTTGATAAGTTCCTCTTGACTTCTTTTTCCTGATTACCTTCTCAGACATCTCTTGCTTCTTGTGTCTGGATGTCAAATTTTCTATTCAACTCTGTTTTTTTTTTCCTCAAGAATGCTTGAAAGTCCTCTATTCCACTAAATGACCATATTTTCCCCTGAAACACAATACTCAGTTTTGCTGGGTAGGTGACCCTTGGGTTCATTCCCAACTCTTTTGCCCTTTGGAATATCATATTCCATCCCCTTTGATCCCTCAGTGTAGAAACTGCCAGGTCCTGTGCTATTCTGATTGTGTTCCCACAATATTGAAATTCTTCCTGGCTGCTTGTAGTATTTTCTCCTTGATCTGGGGATTCTGGAACCTGGCTATAATATTTCTGGGAGTTTTCTTTTTGCGATCTTTTTCAGGAGGTGATCAGTGGATTCTTTCAACCTTTATTTTGCCCTCTGGATCTAAAACATCAGGGCAATTTTCCTTGAGAATTTCTTGAAGGGTGATTTCTAGGTTCTTTCTTTGATCATGGCTTTCAGGTAGACCAATAATTTTTAACTTGTCTCTCCTGGATCTATTTTCCAAGTAAGTGGTTTTTCCCATGAGATATTTCACATTGCCTTCTAATCTTTCGTTTGTGTGCATCTGCTTAACAGCATCTTGATTTCTCATAAAGTCACTAGCTTCCATTTGCTCCAGTCTAACTCTGAAGGAATGAATCTCCTCAGTGAGCTTTTGAGATTCTTTTTCCATCTGGCAAATTCAAATTTTTAAGGCATTCTTCTCCTCATTGCCCTTTTGGGCCTCCTTTGCCATTTGAGTTAGTTTATTTTTTAAGGTGTTTTTCTCAGTCAGGCTGTTAACCCTCATTTCATACTTTTCTTGCATCTTTCTCATTTCTCTTCCCAATTTCCCCCTCACTTCTCTTATCTGCTTCTTAAAGTCCTCTATGACCTGTAGCCAGCTTGTATTTTCATTTGGGGCTTTTGGTGCAGGAGTTCTGACCTCACATCCCTCCTCCTCTTCCATGCTTTGATCCTCTTTGCCCCCAAAATAGGAGTCTAAAGTTATATTTATGTTTATTTTGTTTCCTTTCCCTAGGCATATTGCCACTTAATTACTTCATTTTTGGACTTGTTGCCACAATAGGACTCTGCCACCAGACAGGGGAGCTTCCCTCCCAAACAATGGGTCTTCACAACTTCTGGAGTTTGGGTGGCCTCTGTAAAGCCTCCACCTGCTCTGGCAAATTGGATACCCACCCCAGAACGCCCCCCAAGACCACAATCCAGATCCAAGCAGCTTAAAGCAAGAGCGATTAACCCCCAGACTTATTGCTGGATCTCTCTACAGTTTGCAAACCAAGAGCTGGAGCTGCCACTGATGCTGCAAAATGGCCTCTGTGCAGCATTTCCTCAGCAGCTTTTCGACCCCAGGGGAGGGAGCTGATGTTTTCCCCAAATACTGGTCCCAAAGTCCACAGGGCAGTAACCTCTCACTTTGTCCTAGGCATATCTGTGGTGAAAATTCTGTAATCGCCACAGCTGCTGGTGTTCTGGGTCCCTCCAGCAGGCTGCTGGCCCGGCCTCCCTGGGGCTAACACCCTGGCTCACCCGGGGCTGGGCTAGGCTCCCAGAGCACTGTGCTGTGGGTTCCCAGTGTGCTGTGCTGCCTGCTCTCAGAGTGCTGCACTGTCCGCTCCCTGCAGGGCTGCTGGGCTGTCCTCAGTAGGAGAGTAGCTTCTCTGTGTTGTTCTGTTGGTGCTGGGGCTCCAGAACTTGTTCAGCGTCCCCTTTTACATTGTTTGGAGGTGGTGTGGGGCAGAGCACCTTGGAAGTGCTGTTTCTACTCTGCCATCTTGGCTCTGCCCCCCACAGCAATTTATTTAGAAAGCTATAATGTTCCTTCTTTCCTTTTCCCTTCCTTCCTTCTCCCTCTCTTCTATCTTCCAACCTTCCCTCCTCCCTCCCTCCTTTTGTTTCACCTTCCTTCCTTTACATTTTTCCTTTTTTCACCTTCCTTTCCTGCTTTCCCATCACTTCTTTCCTTTTCTCTTTGCTCTCTCTCCCTGCTTTACTTTTAAAAACCATCATATCTCTTTTGTTTGTTTACTACCAATTTGCTGTAATGATGCTTATTTCCCATTTTCCAGATGATTCATCAGTATCTTTAGTGTAGTGGAGAAGTAGCACTAGATAAATCTGTGGAGTTCTTGGGCAAGCATCTAACAGTACTCTCATGGGAGAGAGTTAGTTTGTTCATGTGTGGGGTGGAATATTATCTTCTTTTTTAATTTAAATTAGATTCATCAAGAAGAAAATAAGACTTTTTAAAACAACCTTTTTCATGCATGGATGACCATTATGTTGAGCTCCAGATTTCAACAAAAACATATGCCAATGTTCGGGATCATAGATCGAAGGCTGGAAGGGACTTTGGAGATCATCTATACTTTTTGATTCGTTGCTCATATTATTATATTGAGGCCTAGAGAAGTCATGTTACTTTACTGAGACCACAAAGAATCTAAGTTGCAGTAACTGACATTTGATCCTAACTCCTTTGAATATAAAGCCACAGCATTTTTTTCCAATGTACAGCAACATAATTCAAGGAAACCAGAGGTAATCTTTCACTCATAATTACAATGGTTCCCAAAAAGAAAGAAAGAGAAGAGCAGTAGATTGAATTTAAGAAAACTTCTTTTTAGCATTTTAGAGTCAACAAACATTTACATCACTATAATCATAGCATCAGACAATGTTCTTCCCCTCTCAGGGCCTCACTTTGCTCATCTGTCAAATGTAGGGTTTAGTTTAGATTCAACAAACAGACATTTATTAGATCATTCTAGTTTCATTATTCTGCTGTTATACATTTGTGTTTTTGACTCCATTTTTGGAGCCTGTCATATTAAAATGTAATCTCTCCTGGGTCAGTTATTAACTAATACCTACCTGTGTGAGTAATCCTTGCTGATCATGACTGCTCTCCATTTGGATCATTTTCTATTTATGTGGCTCTATCTAAATTTATTCAGATTTCTAAATCTCAATTTTATCTTGGATAAAATATAACATAGAATACTTATGCTATATCTCCTGAAGGGAAAAGAGAATAAACTGGCCTTGGAGTCAGGAAATACTATTTTTCAATCTTCCTTTTGATACAAGCTTCTCAACATGACCAAACAAATATCTTCAAATCTTGATCCCCCAGTTTCCCCATATTTAAAATAATAACAACAATGGTACCAAGAGGAGAGGTGGAAGCAAGATGGCAGAGTAAAGGCAGGGCTCATGAGCTCTCCCCAAATGGGTTAACCGGGACAGGTAGTTGTAAGAATAAAAACAGAATTTTTAGGAGTGAAAGGTAAAAGGAGAGAGAGAGAGAGAGAGAGAGAGAGACAGAGAGACAGAGAGACAGAGAGAGAGACAGAGAGAGACAGAGAGAGACAGAGACAGAGAGAGACAGAGAGAAACACAGAGAGAGACAGACAATGACAATATGACATATATACACAGAGACAGAGAGATAGAGACAGACAGAGACAGGCAACAAGAGACAGAGATACAGAGACACAGAGAAACACACACACACAGAGAGAGAGAGAGAGAGAGAGAGAGAGAGAGAGAGAGAGAGAGAGAGATGGATGGATAAACTAGGAAAAATAATATAGAAGTAAATGTACAAGTAGTTGTCATAACTGTGAATGGGATGAACTCAGCAATAAAACAGCACATAGTAGAGTGTATTAAAAGCTAGAATCCAACAATATGTTGGAAGAAGAGAGACTTACAGAGAATAAAGTTAAAGGGCTGGAGTAGAATTTATTATCATTAAGTTGGTGGAAAAGAAAAAAAAGTATCAATTATGATCTTAGACAAAGCAAAAGCAAATTTCAATCTAATTTAAAAAATAAGCAAAACTACATTTTGCTAAAAGATACCATAGATAATGAAGTGAAATCAGTAATAACATATAAAGTCCAAATGGTATAACATCTGAATACTTAAAGGAAAAGTTAAATAAGTTACAGGAGGAAATAGTTAAATTATACTGGTGGAGGACTTCAACTGTCCCTTTCCAGAATTTTTAAAATCTAACTAAAAATAAAAAAAAATAAGTTAAGGCTATAATTAGACTTTTAGAAAAGGTAGATATAATAGATGTCTGGGGAAAATTGAATGGTGATAGAAAGGAATATACATTTTTCTCAGTGGTACATGGCACCTCCACAAATAATTATATGTGGCACACACATATACACACATACATGTACATATGTAATATTCATCTCTACATACATACATACATATAATATGTACCTATATATATATCTACATAGTATTTGAAGTTTGCTTTTTGTAAATGTATGTGGAGGTGGCTGTACATGTGTGTAGGGCATATAGTCATACACACATGCATTTAAACACATATATACACACATATATGCATATGTATATATGCGTATCTCTCTCTCTCTCTCTCTCTGTCTCTCTCTGTCTCTCTCTCTCTCTGTCTCTCTCTCTCTCTCTGTCTCTCTCTCTCTCTCTGTCTCTCTCTCTCTCTCTCTCTCTCTCTCTCTCTCTCTATATATATATATATATATTTGTATATTTGGCAAAAGCATGGGCCTTCATTGCTACAAGGCAATCCTACTATGCCTCCTCTATCAACTCACCATACCATCTTCCACAGTGGCTCTTCCAAACCTTTTATCCCTCCTCAAACTTATGTATGTATGTATATGTGTGTGTATTTACATATTTAAATACATATATATTTATGTATATGTATATTGCTTTGTAAACCTTAAAAAAAACCATGGTAAAATGTCAGTTCTTTTTGACAACAAATATAGCACTTTATCCACTCTTCTACTTAGGGGTCCTCTCATTTTTCTCAAGAGGCATTTGGAGAAAAGAAAAAGTCAATGGCTTTGTTTTCCCAATGATTTTGGTTACACCCTCAAAGTATGACAAGGATTTTGTCCTCACTCAAATGCATTTGAGTTATTGAAGAGAGAAGAATATAGGAAGCAGAGGAAAAGAGAGTTTCAGTGGACTGATCAACATGAAAGCATGGCTATCATGGATCAAAGTTTGCATCCCCACTCTAGCACTTATTGACTCTGTCACTAAGGGCAGACCATTTAGCTTCTCCATGCTTCAGGTTACCATCTGTGAAATAAGGGGAAAAATAATCCAGTCATGTTCTAATTGGAATCTTGTGAGGAAAATAACTTTTTGGTGAATGTTATAGTGTTTAAACTTCAAATACCCCACCAATCCTTTGTTCACACCTTCCTAATACAATTCAATGCTGTACATTATGGTTCTTTGTGCCTATGACTTCTCCCTTTCCTACACTGTGGACTCCATCAAGAAGACACAGAACTTTAGTTCAAAGAGATCTCCGTGACCACCTCATCTAATGACAGAAAAATAATTCCTGCTAAAATTTGACTAGCTTGTCCAACCTTTGCTTGAAGACCTTTAATGAAAGGGATCTATGGACCTACTATTTCCCAAGGCTATTTCTCTTTGACTTCTCTATTTTAAAATAATTTTTACTGACCTCAAGTATTAATTGCCCTTTTTGTAATCCCCAACAATTGTTCCTGCTTCTGCCATTTCAGGCCAACAGTAAAGGTTTAATATCCCCAGTTCCTTCAACCTCACAGGGGGTATTGGGAGGATCAAATGAGAAAATATGTGTAAACCATTAAATGTGTAAAGCACAGTACCTGATATGTCTGAAAGGACTCATAAATGATGTTTCCCCTGTCTGTTTGCAGGTAGATAGTGTAATGGATGATAGGGTGCTGGATTTTGAGCCAGGAAGACCTGAGTTTTTATCTTGTTGCCCATTTATTAAGTATGTGAACCAAATCACTTAGTTTCTCTTCATGTCAATTTCTGTATCTATTAAAAAAAAAGATAACAGCTCCTACACAGGGTGATTGTGACAACTTATAATAACTGCTACTATTTATATAGTGCTTTAAGGTTTGCAAAATACTGTATACAGTTGACTCTTGATCTTCATCACAAACCTATGTGGTAGGTGTTATTATTATTGTATTGTTTGACAGATGAGGAAACTGGAGTACAGCAACTTGCCTAGTGTCACATAGCTAGTAAATGTTGGAGACAGAATTCGAACTCTGGTCTTCCTGACTACAAAAGTACTATATAAATGCTAGCCATTATTATTATATGACATGGATTTTAACCATCCTGGATACTCTCCAATTTCATTACATCATGAGAACCTGAGAGCCTCTAACATCAAATTCATCATTTTCTACTACATAATGCTATCTGCAATATTTCAATGACACATAATGAAATCCCTGCCTTTTGTTGTTAAAAAGGAAGAAGTCATAAATTAATGGCTACTTCAAGGTTCCTTTCTGTAGGTTTCCTCCTCTTCAAATAGGAGCAGCAGAAGAAGACATTATTCAGAGAAGACTTTTCATCTTAATGTAGAAAGTTGTGTGACTTCTCTTTAGGGAGACTTATTTTATCTCTTTATCCAAACAACAGACCTTCCAGTACCAAATTGCTCATTTGCTTTTAGCCTCTATGGAATTAATTTAATTATTGGCTTATATGGCTTAAGCCACATAAGAATATTTCAATACTTTAAGCCAGAGACATTGCTAGAAAGCATGTCTGGCCTAAGTACCATTTGAAGGGCAAATAGACATGGGATAGAAGGGTATTTGATTATAATTTTTGTTTCACATGTGGGTCTTCTCAGTAACAAGATTTACAGAAGCCAACATGGAGTATATTGTTGTGGAAATTTTTTACTTCCTTTAATTCATTTTTATTATTCAGGGCTCAAAGCCATTCTTCTTGCAATTTTGGTTAACTGAGGGCTGATCTTCTGTTGATATTAACCTGATTTTACATGAAATAATAGTGTTAATTAAAGACTAACATTCCTCACATAGAAACCTAAGGGAAGTTTGAGATCCGGAAAGTGATTTAGTTGTTAGTTCCCCTCCTTAACTATGTAAGGAAAGATGTCTCTGATAAAAAAGTTTTTTGGTTATCTTGGTGACATGTACATCTTCCCCTTCAATCTGCTCCTTATGAATTCCCTAAGTGGAGTTTAATCTGGAATCTGATTTAGTTTAACTATAGAGTCTATTTAAGTAGGTTATTTTTTTCCCTTAGGAGATAAATGAAATTACGATTCTGTTTAAGATTTTTTTTTCAATTTTCATGGCATAGAAAGAAGCATAAGATTATGAATCTTCCTTTTCTTTAACTTTTATGGTCTAAAAGGAATGTACAAAACTGTAATACGTAAAAAAATTATTTCTGCATCACTCTGACATTTTTTTTTCTATAAGAGGCCTTGATAGGCTCCTAATCTTTGTTCAGGTTTAGTTCTTCTCCTGAGACATGATACTTTGTCACACCATAAAGCCTCTGTAATTTCTGTATTGTGGTATATATATTTCAACATCACTTAACACAAAAATGAGATATTTCTCCCATAAAAATATCAAACAATTTGAAAGTTTTTGAAACTGGGAAATTTGAGGGACTTCTTATGGCTCTCATAAAGATCATGAATGATAGACTCTTTGACCCTTTTGCGTTCAAACTAAAATTTGAAAGAGTAGGAAACAGGACAGTGTAATAACAAAGTAGTACATTGGGAACCTGAAAGATGTGGAGTTTTGGGAACCCCCTCGTGTCTAAGATCCATACTTGGAGGACAAATGCTTTAGCCAACTTTCTTACACTGCAAGTGTTGGAGAAAGTTCCAAGCTTTCTCTGCTTCAGCAGAGTGAGCTTCCTCACCAAGGAATTCCCTATATCAGTATAATAATAGGTGGGTATTCAAGGAGGACTAGCAGCACCTCTGATATGAGGGACTGCTGAAAACTTTTCAGGGCTGCTCATCCACCTTTGCTGTCCTCCTTCATCCACCTTTCACCTGTGGCTCCAAGAAGTTGTAACATCTGCAGGAGCCACACTCTGGTAAACCATCTTGGTGGACAGGCTAAATAAGGCTGAGGGTGATGAAATAGCCTCAAACCCATTGATGAATTAGGGGGAAGTCTGCCCCAAGCATGTGAGAGACTTTAATCAAAATATGGAAGTATTATTATCCAGGGACCTTTTTGCCAGTGTTCAAGGGTAAATGAAATATTTAAGAATACAATTAGATACTAAGAAAAATGAATTTACTATGATTTGCTGATAAGCTATTTTATAAAAAGAACTAATCAGAACAAGAATGACTAAAAGCATGGTATTGATACACACATATATGGATACAATAATGTTTATAATGAATCTATTGTGCATATATACATCTGGCATACTTTATGTCTAAAAAGCACAAATTTCTTCCATTATTTCCATCTGATCATTTGTCATGGTCAAAGTGGAATTCTTTTTAATATGCAATTAAAAACAATAATACTGCAAATATGCAAAATTAAAAAAAAAGACTACCCTTTATTTTCAAGTCAAGGGCATTTATTAGGCACGCAAAATGAGCAGTGGACTGGAAATGCAAAGAGGAAAAGAGTAAACTCTCTGAGGCTGAAAAGATTGTAGTCTAGTGGAGGAATCAAATATTTTCATAAGTAAGTAATTACAGAGTAAATAAATACTAATACTAATGAAAATAACATGAACCCCTCATCCTTCAAAATTATGATAAAATAAGATGAACATTGTTTAAATATTTTGCCTGAAAAACTTTGGAAAACAAATATACTTTTCTGACACTTCAAAACTATCCCACTGACTTCATTTTATCTGGATGTTTGTTTCTGATAGACCTGAACACTGATTTGACATTTCACCAGTAGTTGCCAATATTTAACACCTAATAAGAATTCAGGTCTTAAATTTGAGGCTTAAGTTAATGTCATTCAGTCACTGAACAAGCATTTATTAAGAATCTTCTTTATTCCAGGCAATGTAAAACAAATTATTTCCCTTTTAGAAATCTCTTCAAAAACCAAGAACAAACAATAACACCAGCAATAATAAATAATAGGTCCACTCCTTATTCTTAAATCATTGAATAAAGATTACTTGTGAAACTCAAGCTTCAAATCCAAACTGCAGTTAAAATTTCTGGTGACTCCATTTTGCAGGAATCTGTGATTTGCAGCTAGTTTTTCAAAAAGTTTGGAGTCTTTTTTTTCTGTCCTCTGCTTCTTCAGTATTTTTCCACAAGAGCAGCCCATTGTTTCATTTTGTTGTTGTTAGTTAGTTGTTTTCTCTTTCTTTCTTTCTTTCTTTCTTTCTTTCTTTCTTTCTTTCTTTCTTTCTTTCTTTCTTTCTTTCTTTCTTTCTTTCTTCTTCTTTCTTCCTTCCTTCCTTCCTTCCTTCCTTCCTTCCTTCCTTCCTTCCTTCCTTCCTTTCTCTTTCTCTCTCTTCCTTCCTTCCTTCCTTCCTTCCTTCCTTCCTTCCTTCCTTCCTTCCTTCCTTCCTTCCTTCCTTTCTTCCTTTCTTTTTTAGTATACCTTTTTATCCCAAATCACTCAGGCTTTTATTGAGTTACCACTGAAATTGGTAGCCCTAATTTGGATAAGGTTCGCTGCTTTTGGTTTGTTTATTCTTTTCTTTTTCTGGAATTGTGTTGAAAAATCCTAAGGCCATCTCCTTTGCCCCATTTGTTTCCTAAACCATTGCACTTGAATGGATGTTAACTCAGGCAAGTAGTTTTTGAGGCTGGGAAACTTCTTTGACTTAGAAAGTTTCAGGTGGGTTATTGGTGTGATTAATTCTGTCTCAGAATAAGGATTTTTTTCCTTTTCATTCTGGAAAGCACTTTACATTTTCATTTTTTTATAAGAAGCAGATTTTCTTTAGATTCATACATAATTTTACTTCTTCCTGGTCATATATTGGAATTTTTTCAATTTAATTTTTATTATTTTCTTTCATTTTTGTAGCTTGAGTTTAAACATGCTTATCTAAAGTGTTTTGGTTTAATGAAAATATTATTATACAAAAACTAAATGTGTTACTATATTTCTTAAAAGACTGAATGCTATTAAATGTATTATTAATTACTACATGGTGATACATGAAAAAGATTTTGGCACTATTTTCATGACTTGAGATAATACAGTCTTCCACAGTACTGTTGCATTCTATATATGTGTGTGTATGTATGTGTATATGTATACATATATACATATCCAATATTGTTGTATATGTGTGTATATACACAATACAATTGTATATACACATGATACAATTTTATCGTATATATCAACCCAATGGGCCATTGTTGCTAAAATTCTGTATACTATCTAATTATATAGATATTTATGTATTAACATGTACACACGTGAAACAATCTCTAAAAATAATGGGAGCTAATATAACTGAGTTCTACTCTCTTTTGTAGTTGAAAAGCATAGAGGTATCCTAAAATTAAGAGCAGACATTAAGAATAAGAATATTTGGCCGCAAAGTTAAAGGATCAGGATATTGTACAATTAAGGCCACTTATGTTAAGATAGCTGAGGCAACTCAGGAAGTTTTTCTGGTCTTGCCTGATAATTTTGATCACAGAAATATGCCTGAGCAAATGACAGTGGGAAGTCAGTTCTGAGAATTTCATACTTTACTGACTGCTGAGGATGAGGAATCTCTTTAAGAGATAGAAGTCCTTCTAATTAAAAGAGATATTTCTACAGAGATAATGTATGTCGCTATTAAATTCAGGAACTCCATTGCATTTATGAGTCAAATTCAGGCCATACCCTCTGTTATAGACAGATATAATAGGCCCCCAAATTGTCACCTTCTTTAGACATGAGCCACGTGCCCTAGGAGAACAATCATGAGAGATTTGGATCAGATAAGCAAGAGTGAATGGGAGAGGATTATGGGAAGACAGCAGAGTAGGTCAGAAAATTCCAAGCTCTCAAAATTTGCCCCCACAAAAGAGTTAAAGTAGTACCTTAGGGTAAACAAAGTGTTGGTGGAGATAAATAAGAACAGGAGCATAACCCAGGTCCTCCTAGGACAATTTGAGAAGATTGGAAGAAAAATCCCAGGACAAGGTTTGTCCCTGTGAAGAGTAGATACCTCCAGGCCCTGGCCATGGGCATTTACAGGAGGTTTGTCTTTGATCCAGAATAGAGGGGAGGACTGAAGATCTAAGGCAAGAGGTGATTACAAAAATTAGGCTATTACCGCTCATGCAAAAAAAAATGCACAGGCAAAGGAGAAAGAATCCAACCACAGAAAGCTATTATGGGAATAGAGATGACCAAGGTTCATCTTCAGAAGAGGATACTGAAGTAAAGAAACCCCCAAAGAGTAATATAAAATGGGCACCTGCCCCCAAAAAATCATAGAAGATCTTAAAAAAGGCTTTGGAAAAACTAAAAAAAATTAAGAATAATCCAAAAGAAAACCAAGAAGGGTATGAAAGGAAAGTCAACCGATTATAAAAGGGAATCCAAAATCTTAAGGAAGAAAAATGACACCTTGAAAAGTAGAATTGGGCAAAGTGAAACCAGTGAAACTATAAGAGATCAAGAAATGACTAATCAAAATATGAATAATGAAAAAATAGAAGAGAAAGTGAAACAATTTATAAGTAGATACCAAAGACTGATTATAAGGGATTCTTAAGGACATATTGTTTACTATATATAAACACACACAGGTGTACATATATATGTATACATATTATATATATAATGTAAAATCTATGTCTAATATTCTTATTTTTTTTTTCAAAGCAACTTGCTCAAGGTTACACGGCCAGTCATTATTTATGTGTGGAGTCATTATTTATGTGTGGATGCTCATTTTCTGTCGCTGGAACCAATCCTGGGTCCTCCCGACTCCATGGCTGGTACTCTTACTCACTGTGCCACCTAGTCGCTCCTAAGATTTTTATTTATAATTTGATAAGTCATAAGAAATATTAGGGTAAATCTGAGAATGATATGAATTTAAAAAGTAAAACTATTTAGGAATAACTAGTAAGAGTAATTATATTATACAAATGAGGTGCAAGAGGAAGAATTGATACAGAGGAATTAGATAAGGCAGGAGGGCTGGGAGTTCTGGAAACCTACTTTCATTGGGAATGGGTTTAAGAGGAATACACACACACATATACATACATACATGTATATATATACATACACATATATGCACATATATATGACTTTTATATTCACATATATATACATATATATATATATATATATATATATATACTTAGAAGAATATAAAAATCTCCTAAATTCAGGAGAAATAAAATGGTAAGAATGTAGGAAGGGGGGAGAGGACAAGGGAGGGATCCTTAGAGAAAAGGAAGAGGGAATAGGAAAAGGTGGGGTATAGAAGGGGGTATAGATTTATATGAATGGGAGGACTTGGGAAGGATGCTTGAAGGAGGGTAGACAAGCAATAGGAGGGCAAAGTAGTAGGTGGAGGAGGGAGGAGGGAGGAGGGATAGGAAACAAGAGAAATGTACAAACAAAAAAACAAAGATTAGGAGGAGACTATGTTTGGGAAAGTATATGTCTCTTTCTCTCTCTCTCTCTGTGTATATATATATATATATGTGTGTGTGTGTGTGTGTGTGTGTGTGTGGGTGTGGGTGTGGGTGTTTATGTATGTATGTATATATACATGTGTATGTATATATTTGTATTTATAAAGAAACACATCTAAACTTTATTGTAGCTTTCTGGGGTGTTTGGAGAGGGAAAAAAAGAAACCAAAGTAAAATTTACGTAGCAGAGAACAAAAGAAAACTCACAAGGAAGCAAAGAAAAGATGGACAATTTTCAACACAAGAGTATTATTTATCGTACAGGCTTTCTTGAAATGAAAATTTATTGTTACATATCCTCTCATGTTCTGCTATGCACATGACATGCTTTTCACCCCTTTCTAACTTTGTATTTATGTTCCAATATTTAAGTTTATGTTTTTGTTTCTTTTCTCTATTCTGTATTTGTTTTTTGGCATTTGAGATTTTAAATTAAAAGTTAAAAAAAAAAAAAAGAGTGCATGGGGAGGCCCCTGAGCCAGACAAAGTAACAAGACTGCCAGATAGCGTAAGGGGTGTAGTTGTAGTGGGCATGAAAAACCTCACAGAGGAAGGCTAGCATGATACCTAGCAGGGATGCATATAAACATTAGCTGAGATGTTTGTGGGTGGCAGATTAGAAAACCCCTATGCTAATTTCACCTATGGAATTTCTCCTCAGGGTAGAGCAATGAGTGCAAAGTCTGATAGAGATAAGAGTTATTTTTACTTTATAGGTGCTATAAGACCTGAAAAAGTGTGAGGGGTATTTCACTGCAGAGATTGAGCCGTCTTATTACAAAACCCTCATGTATTTAATGTCATCAGATCTATGCAGACAAGAAACCATTGCCAACTTGTCTGAGTTGAGACAGGTACTCTTAAGACTCAAGGCTCAATATATTTCACAGGGCTGTTTCAGAAGGCTTGCTCCAGGCCTTCTCATGTGAGAAACCCAGAAGCAAAGCAGGACAAGATCACCAGTGCTAAGTTGCAGGTACAGAATCCAAGACAACAATGTAAAAGTTAGACTGGTACAATCCAATTCTCCTTGGACATATGAAATCCAATAGAATGTAGAACACAAAAGCCTGGCATGAGAACACTTCTATCAGGTACTAAACAAAATAATAGATTCACATCATTTTTTTTTTTTAAATTATAGATTAGAAGGCAATAATACTTCTGCAGCTGTACCAGCCAAGAAAGTACAGCAGTAGTCATGAAGAAAGTTAAAATCTTCTGATCCAGCTTTAGGAAACCAGAATGGGTCCAGGGAACAAAGCCATGCTGGGCCCTGAGTACAGTGACACTAAGCTTATCATGAATTTCTTGCACGTCTATTCTACCTGATTTCATAGAACTTCCCACAGAAGGGATGGTAATAATTAAGAATGTGGATTGCAATATTATCTTAAATAATGGATATTTTTTTTCTTACCAATTTTTCATTTTCTAATTTTTTGGTGATGAATATTTGGGCAAAATACCTTTAAAAGTCTATGACAAGAGTTGGATTTAGAGGTTTGAGTTAAAAAGAACATTCATACATGTGATACATCCAAATTAGTTTGAAATTTCTTAAGGAAATTGGTGTCAACAGAAAAGTAGATACTGTGGCTCTGTCTCCCAACACTCACCAGAGTGTCAGCACTGATTGAAATGAATTCTATACTTTTCAAAATCCTTGCAGGATATTATGAGTAATAATCTGGGATCCACTACCTGTGCACTTTTATTATCCAGAAACTGTGTAGATCTATTTACATCTCTCTCTCTCTCTCTCTCTCTCTCTCTCTCTCTCTCTCTCTCTCTCAGATAGAGACAAGAGGTTCCAATGAACATCACAGGACCAATAACTTTTCACCCTCTGAGTTGATTCCTTTGACTTTGGAGACTGCTTGGTTGTCATCCTTCATTCTCAAAGAAGACCAAAATGACATCACTATGCTGGGGTCAAGGTACAATGTGTCTGACTGGCTGATCAGAACATGCAGAGCTCAGGAGGTTTTACTACAGGTCAGGCACAATAGTCCATATGAACAATTGTTGTGGAGGTTTCTTTCAATTTGCACATCTCATATTTCTTTTGAGCTACTGCGGTTCCACTTTGTTCATAGAGCACAGTGCCTTCTTTAATGTGGGTACACCATGCTGGCAGTAGCATGCCAGTGTCTCTCACATCTCACGATAGATTCCAAAGTTCTTAAGAGAGACCTTGAGAGTATCTTTGTATCTGCTTCTTCTAACTTCTGTGTGAATGCTTGCCTTATGTAAGTTCTCTGTAAAATCTTCTTTTAGGCAAACATACATTTGGCATTCAGGCTACATGGCCAGGCCATTGGAGTTGCAGTCTTTGCAGTGGAATTTGAATGCTTGACAGTTCAGCTCAAGAAAGGGCCTCAGTGTCTGGTACTTTATCTTTCCAGGAACATTTCTAAGACAATTCAAATGGAAGCAATTCAGTTTCCTGGCATGGTGCTGGTATACTAGGCATACAATGAGGTCAGCACAATGGCTCTGTAGAACTTTAGTTTGGTAGACAGTCCAATACCTCTTCCCTCCCACACTTTCCTCCACAGCCTCTCAAACACTAAAAGATGACTTTCATCTGTCCAGGGACTAAAAAGTTATCTGACTGATGAAAAGCTAATCCATACAATAGGATTGAGAGACTGCGCAATTGGTCTGCTTACCAAATAGAATGGAGGAGGAGTCTATCAGAACTATTTACCACAGACAACTTTCCCCAAAGGAGAGAAGAGCAACCAGTTCATTACATAGTGTGTGTGTGTATGTGTGTGTGTGTGTGTGTGTGTGTATGTATCATATATATATGATACATATATATGATACATATATATGATACACATATATATATATGATACACACAGACACATAGGTATATATACACATGCACCTATATGTATACACACATACACATACAATTATTATACACGTGGCTGACAGCTCTCACAGTTAGCAAACCACATAACAAAAAAGTGAAAACATCTTGAAATTATGTTGAAAAGGTTTCCTTCTAACTTTTAGGAACATAATGAGCTGAAGTGAAAAGAGTGAATGTTTAAACTAGGGCAGACTCAACACTGTACTAAAGATGAAATTCTGCCAATGTTTTCAGGATGCTGTTATGACAGAACATGATGCCTTACCTGATTAACTGTTCACACTTCCATCTAGGTAAAAAATGATGACTTTTCCCCCAATAAAACTGAAGTGGCATCATCAATTTCAAATTCTCCACAGTCTTTTAGACACCACACTTCAATATATAGGCTTTTACGGGATTTCATGGCCTGTACACTGTCTAATCCTTCATCTCTACCCAAACATCTCATGTATGTAGAAAAAGACTTTTTATAATGATTGAACTATTCCCTTTCTTCAGCTGATGTGCAGAATTACAGAGAGTTTGGCAAGACATGGCTGCATTCCCACCTGAGAACTGGAATTCAGAGCAATTGGTCACATAAATACTCCAACAATACAGCTCTGATTTCTCAGCAAAGAACAGAGCCAACATTTGATTGTCAGAATTAAGTTACTTTATCTGTCTCACTTAGTGTCATTTATATAGTACTGGTTCTTTTCATTTCTAACTCTCCTTGCCTCCAGAACTTACCTGATGCCATCCTCATCAAAGGCTGGGAGCTAGCAGGAAATGCCTTAGAGAATCTAGTGGATAGTTTTCCTAAATTCTTTTAATAATTAGTTCTAGTCCCTTGCCTCGAGAGCATAATTACAATGCTAGCCCTTGCTCACCAGGTGCTAGTGACTTCTCATAACAAACGGGTACCTAGATATTTATGTTATTTTCCCTATTAGAATGTGAGTTCATGTTTTTTGCCTTTCTTCCTACGTTTAGTGATTAGCACATCACATGGCACAAAAAGATGCTTAATAAATGATTATTGACTTAAATTCTCATAGAATATTACTCTTCACAGCAAGGATATTAGATTCCCAAAACCTTCTGCTCATACTCAGAATCTCCAAGGCTCCTGTTAAAATCCAAATTAATGTGATCTTAATTTGCTTTAATAACTTCATTCTCTAAAAGGCTAAGAAGATATTAACACATTGCATTATAGTCAGGATCCACAAAACTTTTGACAAAATGCAATATGGATCAGAATCTTATAGGATTTAATAGAGACAAACATGAAATCTTATACTTGAGGGTTTTTTTAGTCAGCATTACAAATAAAATATTTGAGATGTGGGATGTGAATACATTGGTATCCATTTGAAAGAAACTTGGATACTTTAGGGGACTGCAAAGTCAATTAGATTAAACAGCCTGATATAACATCTAAGCTAAGGTGCTATTACACTACATGAATAGTAATATAGTATATGGTAATATAGTATAGGGAGGTGATAGTGTGTCTTTTCTGATTTGGTCTGAACTTGCCTAAAATAGTGTGTACAGTTCTGGGATCCACTTTTAGGAAGGGCAGTCATTAACTGGAGAGTGTCCAGAGGAGGATAGTAGCCAGGATGTCAAAGGACATAAAAGTCATCTGACTGAAGGAACTGGGGATGTTTAACCTGGGGGAAAAAGATGGATTTCTTATCGTAGGGTATATGAAGGACTCTCAGATGGAAGGATTAAGCTGCACTGCTTGTACCCAGAGGGCAGAATTAGCAGCAATAGATCAGGGTTCCTAATAGGAAATTGTAGGCTTCTTTGAAGAGAGAAAAAAAAAGAAGTCAAAGAAACATATTTAAATTTCCTAGCAATAAGAGTTCACAAAGAGTTATGGGATGTCTTAGGAAACTCCAAGCTCTATATCACTGAAGGTCTTCAAGAAAAACCTGGATGGTCATTTGTTGTTCATCATTCTTGAAGAAGACCAATGACATCATGAGGGTGATGTCTTGAGAAGCAACTGAACTGGATGTAAGTGAGGCAGAGCTGTGGAAAGCCATCAGCCTCACTCTTTCCTCCAGTCACTGAAGTCCTGTGGTAAGACAAAAGTCAAGATGATTGGTGATGACTCAGGGTGATTTGTCAGATCTGATGGAAAGGGACATTTGCTTGGTTAGAGATTGGACTCTGAGTTTCTCTCTCTCTGTCTCTGTCTCTGTGTTTTAGTTTGGAATTACTTAGATTCAAGTAAAATTAATAATAAGATGTGTGTATAAATATATGCTTGGGCATGTCATTTCCTCAATGTAGGGAGTTCCTATTAAATAAACTCCTTGTACCAGGGCAAGTCAGATTGGTTTTACAACGATGAAAGTCTTTAAAAAATCATTAAGGAACTCTGAAAGGTTAAATGAATTGCTTAGGGTATGTTTTAAAGGTAAAGTTTTAACTTGGGTCTTCTTGTCCGAGATTAATCTTTTGGGAATTGTACCAGAGTGACATTTATATTATTCATTCATTACAATGATTTTTACCTCTTAACAAACCTGTGAGGTAGATAGGGAAATATTATTATCACTATTTTATAGATGAAACATCTGAAGCAGAAAGATATCCAGTGACTAGACAAGTGTTTCACAGGTTTAGGTATGTGAAAACCAAAATTTAGATCTTAGTTTCCTGATGTCAAAGATGTGTCCTTTCCACAACAACATGTCTGAAGGGGAAGAACAAGAAGACAGATACGGCCATAGATTAAGCGTGTTGTAACCATTATCTATCTACTTTGATGTTGTTCAGGCCTATTTCAGTCAGGTCTGACTCTTCATGACCTCATTTGAGGTTTTCTTGGCAAAATGTGGTTTGCCATTTCCTTCTCCAGCTTGTTTGATAGATGAGGAACTGAGACAAATAGTAACAGTTTAATAAGTGTCTGAGGTAGGATTTGAACTCAGGAAGATGAGTCTTCCTGAATCCAGACCTGATGCTGTATTCATTGTGCTACCTAGGGGCATCTACCTGTAAAAAATAATAATAAAAATATTAGACTACCAGATCTGGAAAACGAAAGCATGAGTTCAAAACTGACCTCAGCAATTTATTAACTGTATGACCTAGGACAAATGACTTAAACTCTATTTGCCTCATTTTCCTCAACTATAAAATGGGGATAATAATAGCACCTACTTCCCAGGGTTGTTATGAGGATTAACTAGATAATATTTGTAAAGCACTTAATACTGTGCCTGTCATAATAGGTTATATGTGTGTGTATACACAGACACACACCATATACATATATATAGTGTATGCATATGTATATATGTATGTTATGTATATACACATATGTGCATATATGTACATATTTTGTATACATATGTGTATATATTTATATGTGTTTATATATGCTAGCTATAGTAACAATTATAGTTATTATTACCTGTTTATAATAAAATAATTATCTATCTATAATGATAATTATCTGTAATAACAATAACAAAGGTCAAAATTTTACTACCCCTAGGTCACATTGTCTTAATCTCTTAGTCAAAAAGTCTTCTTTATTCTTGATTGGAGATTAGTTTCCAATCATCCTTAACTCAATCATCCTAAGGGGTACAAGGTACAAAGTACAAAGTTCCCCCACCCCTATGTCACAGGAAATCATGTCTTTTCAGTCAGCACTAAGTATCCAAGGAGAGGTCTTTCCATCTTGACTTGAGGTTGGCTCCCAGTTTCCATGGTTTCTCTTTCATGGGTCCAGCTCTTGCCTGATTCTACCCAACTGTCACCTATATTCACAGGCAGGCAGCTCCTAGTCCAGCTCCTCATCCAGCTCCTGGTTCAGTTCTTCATCCATCTCTCATTCCATATTGAAGCTCACAGTGTCCAGTCCACCTCAAGTCCTCTGCAGTTTCTGTTTCTGGGAAAACAAACCTTAACAGAGCCAAAACAGCATTCACACACGTTGCAAGCACCATCATCAATTCACTATCTGCCTATGAAATCAACACAGACCCACAAACAAGGTCTGAGAAATCAACACAAATCATCAGCATAGTCCCAGGACCTCTGAAGCCCTCATCCAGGACTTCTGTAAACAAACAACAAGAAAATTCTCTTTCAGGCCTTCTAGTAAGGTCCCAAGGCTTCTGTAAGTATCACGAACACAAATCAGCACAGACAAATATACAAACAGTGTGCCAGCCACCACAAGTGTTCCATTCTTAGTTCTGCTCAGTCCCAGTTTGTGCTCCTTCTTAGATACGGTGGTTCTCCTTCCTGTTCCACCATTCCTATTGCATCAGCAAGTTCCTCCCACCTTCAAATCACAAAGGGCTCAAACAAGGTGGGAAATACTTAAATAGCTGAAGCAAGGTGCTAGGCACTTCTTTGCTTGACATTACACATCCTAATGGGGGAGACAGATTGCACAGAATATATACAGTGCAGGTTATATACAAGATAAATAGGAGATAATTACCAGAAGGAAGATATTAGAAATAAGAAGGGTTGGGGAAGGCATCTAATAAAAGATGGCATTTTAGTTGGGACTTAAAGAAAGTCACATACATTAAGAAGTGCAGAGGAGGAGAGAGCCATGGGAGGTATAGGAGATAGAGAAAACTCTTAGAGCAGAGAGATAGAGTGTTTTGTTTGTGGAACAGCAAGGAGACCAGTGCAACTAGATTGAAGAGTACATTTTGGGGAGTAAGATGTAAGAAGACTAGAAAGATATGAGGGGACTAGGTCATGAGGGATTGGAATGCCAGACAGAGTATTTTGTATTTGATCCTGGAGGCAATAGGAACCCCTTAGAGTTTATGGAGTGGGGACAAGCGGTGGGTTGCATGGTAGCATCTGTGATTTAAGAAATCACATATTGAGAGGAGAAAGGGAGAAATAGAATGGAGTAAATTATCTCACATAAAAGAGGCAAGAAAAAAGTTTCACAATGGAGGGGAAGAGGGCGGAGGTGGGAGGGAATGAGTGAACCATACTCTCATCGGATTTGGCTTAAGGAGGGAATAAGATACGCACTCAATTGGGTATTTTACCCTACAGAAAAGTAAGGTGGAAAGGGATTAGATGGGGACAGATGATAGAAGGGAAGGCAGATTGGGGGAGGGGGTAGTCAGAAGCAAACCTTTTTGAAAAGGGAAAGGGTTAAAGGAGAATATAGAATAAGTGGGGGGCAGCAGAATATGATGGAGAGAAAATATTGTCTTTCACAATATGAGTCTCATGGAAGTGTTTTCCATAACTACAAATGTTAAAAATAGTTTTTACATACAACTGGAAAATAAGATATGCATACAATGGGGTACAGAAATATATCTTGCCCTACAAGAAAATAAAGGGGAACGGGATAAGATAGGTAGGGGCATGATAGAAGGGGGGGCTGACTGAAGGAAGGGGTAATCAGAATGCATGCCATCTTGGGGTGAGGCAGGGAGAGATGGGGAGAAAATTTGGAACTCAAAACCTTGTGGAAATGAATGTTGAAAACTAAAAATTAATTAATTAATTAAGAAAGAATTTATAAACATATAAGACATTTTCAACAGACAAATTTCAGTGGAAATGAATGAAGTAAGTTCTCAAAAAAAGAAAAAGAAAAGAAAAATCATTCCAATGACTGAATGGAGGCTGGATTGGGAGAGATGATGCAGGTCAACCCACTAGAAGAATATTAATGTTGTCCAGTTATGAGGTTATGTTAAAGAAGGGTGTGTATCTATCTATCTATCTATCTATCTATCTATCTATCTATCTATCTATTTATCCCTCTATTAGGTATTTGCTTTTTTACTTATGTGTATCTATTGTTTGCTTGTTTGTTTTTACCAAAATATCTGTCATTGGGGCAGCTAGGTGGAGCAGTGAGTAGAGCGTCAGTTCTGGAGTCAGCAGGACCTGAGTTTGGATCCGGCCTCAGACACTTAACACACACAAACAAAAATCTAGCCGTGTGACCTTGGGCAAGTTACTTAACCCCAATTGCCCTCCAAAAAAGCAAAACTATATATATATATATATATATATATATATATATATATATATATATATATATATATATATTTATCTGTCATTAATCTACCTTTCCCAGTGATGACATACCCGATTTAAACCAGAAACTTCTAGTGCATAGATCTGAGACTCTGTCTGCTAGTTATGTTTTCCCTGCTCAGATTTTCTCTTGAATTCACTACATGCCCTGGCTCCCAAGGAGGAGATTACTCACCTGTGGACCACAAATGACTGCAACAGAAACTGAGAATCCCCAAAAGCCGCTAACTAACAACCTCCCATAGATATAGTATATAATGCCTCAGACACCACCCCCAGACAGGGGATTAAGACAAATCCTAGACCAGCATAGCTGAGCAGTTACAAGCTCTTCAGAGCCTTACCTATGTAGGAGAGTTTCTGCAGCAGCATATTCCATTTCTCGGGAGCTTAAGAGCCCTAGTGGAAACAGAATTGTAGAACATAGGAAACAGATAAAAGCTTTGTGCATTCATACAGTTCTCAGAGTTTTTTTTAATATTCTTCAGAGAGTTTTCTAATTTTTTTTAATATATTCGTATATTCTTAAGAGAGATTTCGAGATTTTTCACATAGGAAAGGGGAGCAAGATGCCAAGGGAAATGGACTAAGATTTTTGATTGAGGCAGTTGTACTACATCAACCCCTGATTTCCATGATTTCTATAGCCTGAGACTTGGTTTGAGTGTGGACAGAAACACATTAGATGAGGAGGAATTGAGCACTTCTTAAATCCATGGTGGTCAAATTTTTAATTAGATAGCAACATAGTGGAGTTGAGTCCGGAAAGGCATGAACTGTCATTTTTTGGAAATCCTTCTGGTCATTAAAATGGAGTATAAAACACCCTTCTCTATCTATGTTTCTCTTGAAATCATTTTTGTTTTATCCCTAACCCTAAGAGGACTGTTGAAATTGCAACAACTTCCATATTCCTGTTTATACTATGTGTGTGTTCAAGTGATTTGGGCCTGTTCCTCTACTACCCTAAAGGATGTGTAAGGGTAAGATGGATGAATTTTAGGAATTCTAAAGAAGCTCTAACAAAGATTAGACCTGTCTGACCAGGGCCTAGTAGTACTAAAGGCAGACATTTAAGCCCTTACTGATCTGGACTGAATCTCTAAAGGCCATCTATGATGCATAACCTCACCTGAATTCCTCCATCTCTGTACTCATTAATCATATGTGGTTCATCACACCATCTGTTGTCCTCTGCCCTAAGCTTATTGCTTTCACAACTGTCCAGGGAACCAAGTATCCAAATGTTATGAAGGGTTGTCATGTGAAAGCAAAAGCAGCCTTGTTTTGTACAGTCCCATAGGTTTAGAGTGTGTGTGTGTGTGTGTGTGTGTGTGTGTGTGTGTGTGTGTGTGTGTTAGGCAGCAGACAGGGAGGGAGAGACGGAGAGACACAAACAGAGAGAGTGTGAGGAATGTGTTTATGTGTGTATGACAAAGAAAGAAAATTACAAAAAGAGAGACTTTGACTTTGACTCATTCAACTAAAGAGAAAATGTTTCCAATAGTTATATTCAACCAGCACAATGTGAATTTTTTGAAGACAGGAAGCATTTTCATTTTTGTCCTTATGTAATGGGAATGAGAATCTGAAGATCTTCCCTTCCCCTTGGCCCCTTGAAAGGCTTAAGTGAATCTGAGAACTTTCCCTAATTTGAAAATATATTCTGCTCCCTAATAGGCTGAATGTGGTCACATGGAGCCTGTGGTGGGAGACATGTTTTTCAGAAATGTCCACACCTTGTTACTTTGTGATTGGACAGTGAGTCAAGAGAGTTGTGACATTCTCTAAGCCAGGAGAAGGCTATATATACCCTGATGTGAGGTTTTGCTTTGGGGGTCACTTTGGTTGGGAAGAGTTGTGTGTTTTGGCCAGATGAGATTCTGGGCTTTGAAAACCCAGAAGTTGCTGCTTCCCTCTCTGGTAACTAACTAGGTATGGATGTAATGGTCAGACAGCTGGTAGCCCTGTTTGCTGAATTGTGTTATTTTCTGTTGTAATTTCTATTTTAATCTCTGAAGTTCAAGGTGCTGACTTTTTTCCCTGAACTAGGTAAATAATACATGTTTTATTGATTAAAGTAAGATTGTTAACCCTTTTTGAGTTGTTTTCATTTAGAAAAGCAGATCTAAGAATCTGTGCTAGCAGCCATCCTGGGTATGCTAAGGTGCTTGCTACTATACCTTATATCTTTATCACTTAACACAGAGCTTGATTCATGAGATGTTTAAAAATGATTTTTGAATTAAATTGAATAAAAAGTAATCAAATGGAAATAATACATAAATGGATTATTCTGCCTTGAGATAAAGTGGATTTCCTGTACCTGGATATCTTCACCAGATAGTGTAGGAGCACTTTTCAGTCATAAGAGAAATCACAGAATTTCAGAGTATGAAAAAAGTCTTAAAGGTCATTAAACACAATACTTATTGAAGAATATCAATTCTGCAACATCCTCCTAGTGTTTCCATAAAGACTGGATGACCACTTATTATGTAGGCCACAGAGGTGAACTCTGTTCCTCTAAACGTTATATTATCTGTTTTCTAGGGTCCATTACAGCCCTGTTATTCTGTGATTTTGTGAGTGTATACTTTCAAACTATATCACTCTTTAAATCTTAGCATTTGAGACTAGCCTACCCTCCTTTAATATTTTCCTTGAGTTTCAGTTTTCATTACTGGTAATAGATCCTCTTCAGGAAGCATTTTACCAATGTTGAAAAATCTATCACATATTACTGACTGGCATATGCATATCCTGTAAGACAGCTAGCAATGTGAAATTATAATAGTCATGACAATAATAATAAACATATACAAAAATCATTCCACTCACCCTAGAGCAAGACCAAATACACAGGTGTTTTGGTTATAAAAACAAGATTATCCCTGGGACAAATATGAAATAAAAAAAAAAAAACAAACATCAGTTCCAAAGGCAAAATACCAATAAATAAATGCTATCTAGTGGAAAGAATTGTTTGGCAGTTCATTTTATTAAAATGATATCTCTTCCACTGAGCTTTACCTATTTACTTCATGTCTTTCATTCACAGAATCACAGGCACAAACTTAGGGGACTATGTTTTTCTTAAATGTGCATCAAGTCAGTAAATGTGGGAAACACGGTAGTTTCTTGTCACTCACAGGTTCTATTCCTTGTCTAGAGTGTACTTACACATACATGGACTCCAAGTAAATAGAAGATGAAGAGCCCAGTTGACTTATGAGTTTAATTTATGAGATAGAGTGTGTTCCCCAAATATGATACCCTTTGGACATGAAAGGTCATTTCCTAGCCTTGCAGGGCTTAATGAAGTCTTTCCAAGCTACAGAGACACATAATTATGTTGTTCAATGAGAGGTTTGTGAAATTTCATTAGATGAAGATTGTAACAGTCTGAGGACATATTTCAAAGGAAGGGGAAAAATGTGTGGCTAATATAATTTTTAGGAGATTAAAAATGAGTAGGCAGGTTGAAGACAGATTTAATGACAAACTGAAAAGAAGAAAAACAGATACTGAAACAACTTTTCAGGATGTTTTGAATACAGAAGATAAGATGGAATATACAATTATTTCAAGGTTCTGATGATTAAATTAAATAGACAAATGTTGGAAGAACTCATAGAATACTTCCATTCTTGATTCATCTAAGCAAGCAAGGACTGATTGGTTTCATGTGTTTTTGTGGAAACCTTCTTCACTATCTTTACCTAATTGGTAGACAGATGAGCCAAACTCAGAACCAATTCCTGGGGCTCCATTGGTCAACTGGTCACTTAACTTTAATTTCTTCATAAAACCTGTTTTTAAGCAGTTGTACTCTGTAATACTTGTACTAGGCCATCAGGATAAAAGATACATAATAATAAAGCAGTAATGTAAGTGGTAGTGCTGGTAGTAGTAGTAGTAGGAGGAGGAGGAGGAGGAGGAGGAAGTGGAGGAGGTGGGGGAGAAGTAACAGTATTTTAAAGTTTGCTTATCCCAGCTAAAATCCTAGCTCCCACAAGAATTTTTTGTCAATCACCTTACTGCTCTTGCATCCTCATGGGCATCACCTGTAATTTGTCCTGTACACATTTTGTTTGTACATAGTTGTTTTCATGTTGTTCCCTCCATCAGACTGCGAAATCCTTGAGAGCAGAGGATCTTTTGCCTTTCTTTGTACCCTCAGAATTTATCACAATGCCTAGCATATAACAGGTGCTTAGTAAATGTTTGTTTACTTTATGATTAATAAATGCTTGTTGTTTACTTAAGGAGTCTCAGTAGATCTTATTATCCCACAGTCTCATTATTTCATTAGATCGTTGAAACAACCCTGGGAGCTAGGTGCAATTATTCTCCCCAATTTAAGATTAAGAATAAAAACAAAAACAAAAACCTGAGCCTATGAGAGATTATATAACTTAACCACGGTCATAAGTAGTAAGTCACTGAGACAAGGTTTGAACTTAGGCCTTCTTGAATACAAAGCCAACATTCAGTCTATCACATGACTAAATGTCTCAATAATAGTAAATATGGCATAGACCCAAATCTCATACCATATTGCCAATATAAGGTCAAAATGGAATCATGATTTACACAAACCATAAGCAAATCAAGGGAGCATGTAATAGTTTATCTATCAGATTCATAGATAAGGTAAGAATTTAGGATCAAAGATAGAAAGAGCATTATAAAATGTAAAACAGATCATTTAGATTACATAAAAATAAAAAGGTTCCAAAATCAAAACCAATGTAATCCAAGTTAGAAAGAAAGCAGAAAACTAGAAAAAGTATTTGCAACAAGTATTTCTGATAAAGGACTCATTTTTTTTTAATATATAGAGAACTGTATCAAATTTATTTAAAAAATACATGTTATAGATGGTGAAATAGAAACAGGACTTATTCACAGCTCTGGCTTCCACCTCCTCCAATTCATGTAAAAATCACTCTAGACAAAATTTGGAACTACGGAACCCACAAAATGACCGAGATAAGCTAACTTCCCACTGAGGACAGCCCAGCAGTCTGGCAGGAAGCAGACAGCACAGCTTTTTGGGAGCCCAGCCCCACTCAAGCCTGAGGTTTTAGCCTCAGGGCAGCCAAGAACAGCTGCCAGCTAGAGGGATTTCAGATCACCAGCAGCTGTGGTGGTTACCAGAATTATCAACCCATAGATGCTAAGGACAAAGTGAGAGGTCAGTGAGGTGTGGCCTTTGGAACCTGGGGATTCAGGAGTACAGTCTGGCATTTACTCCCTGGAGGGAGAAGCCATTGAAGGGCTGTGGCCATTCAGCCATCACCACATGGCAGCTTCAGCTCCAGATTGTAGGGGGACTAAGCAACCAATTGGAGGGGTAATCTCTCTTGCTTCACCCTGCGTGGATCTGGATTGCAGTCTAGGGTAGAGGTCCTGGGGTGCATGACTAGCTGGCCAGATCATGTGGAGGCTCAAAGAGGGCACCCAACTAACAGCTCCAGCAGTTGAGAAAACCCCAGTGATAGCGACAAAGCTCCCCTGTCTGGTAGCAGAGTACTACTGTAGCAAAAAGCTCAAAAGTCAGGTGATTGAGTGGCAACATGAGCAAACAAAGGAAGCAAAACAAACAGAGCAATCCAACTTTACACTCCTATTTTGGGGACAAAAAAGGATAAAAACATGGAACAGGAGGAAGACAACAAAGTCAGAACTCTTGCACCAAAAGCTTCCAAGAAAAATATGAACTGGCTACAGGACATAGAGGACCTTAAGAAGGATTTTGAAAACCAAATAAGAGAAGTGGAGGAAAAATTGGAAGAGAAATGAGAAAGATGCAAGAAAAGTATGAAATGAGAGTCATCAGCCTGACTGAGGAAGATAACACCTTCAAAAATACACTAACTCAAATAGCTAAAGAGGCTCAAAAAGGCAATGAGGAAAAGAATGCCTTAAAAGGCTTAATTTGCCAGTTGGAAAAAAGAATATCAGAAGCTCAGTGAAGAGAATCATTCCTTCAGAATTAGATTGGAGAAAATGCAAGCTAGTGACTCTATGAGAAATCAAGATACTATTAAACAGATCCAAACAAATCAAAAAATAGAAGGCAAGTGAATTATCTCACTGGGAAAACCACTGACCTGGAAAATAGACCCAGGAGAGATAATTTAAAAATTATTGGACTACTTGAAAGCCATGATCAAAAAAAAAAAATAAGCTAGAAATCATCCTTCAAGAAATTCTCAAGGAAAATTGCCATGATGTTTTAGAACCAGAGGGCAAAATAGAGGGTCGAAGAATCCACCTGCAACCTCCTGAAAAAGATCCCCAAAAGAAAACTCCTAGGAATATTATAGCCAGTATCTGGAATTCCCAGATCAAGGAGAAAATATTACAAGCAGATAGAAAGAAACAATTTGAATATTGTGGAAACATAGTCAGTATAATACAGTATCTGGCAGCTTCTACACTGAGAGATTGAAGGGCTTGGAATATGATATTCCAGAGGTCAAAGGAGCTGGGATTAAAACCAAGAATCACCTACCAAGCAAAACTGAGTATCATATTTCAGGAGAAAACATGGTCATTCAATGGAATAGAGGACTTTAAAGCATTCTTGATGAAAAAAAAAAAACAAGAGTAGAATAAAAATTTGACATTCAGATACAAGAAGCAAGAGAAGCATGAGAAGGTAAACAGGGAAAAGAAATCATAAGGAATTTATCAAAGCTGTACTGTTTACTTTCCTACATGGAAAATGATAATTGTAAGTTATAAAACTTTTCTCAGAATAATAGTTGAAGGGAATAGAAATGTGTATGAATATATATATATATATATATATATATATATATATACACATACATACATACATATGTGTCTATATAGGAAGGTATATGGGTGTATAAATACATATGTTAGTGTATATATATGTGTATATATATATGTACAGGTATATATATAGATAGATAGAAGTCACAGAGCTAATTAAATAGGAAGGGATCATATTTAAATGGTGAAATTACGAGGTGAGAGACGAATATAATGAGAGCAGTTGGGGAGACAGAATGGGGTAAACCATCTCATATAGAAGAGGCAAGGGAAAATTGTTACAATGAAGGGGAAGAACAGGAAGACAAATGGGAATGCATCAACCTTATTCTCATTGAATTTGGCTTAGGGGTGGAATGACATACACACTAAATAGGGTTATCTCATCCTACAGGAGAGTAGGGGGGAAGGGGATAAGAGGAGGGATGATGGAAGGGACGGCAGCCTGAGGGGAGGGAAGTTGGAAGCACCCACTTTTGAAAAGGCCAGGATCAAAATAGTGAATAGAACAAGTTGGAGGTGGGATGGGATGGAGGGAAATATAGTCAGTCTTTTACAATATATCCACTATGGAAATGTTTTGCATAGCTACACATGTACAAGCTATATTGAAGTGCTTATCTTCCTAGTAAGGGTGGGTGACAAGGGAGGAAGGGAATGAATCTGGAATTCAAAGCTTTAAAATCACATGTATATATATATATATATATATATATATATACATATATATATACATATATATACATATATATATATATATATATATATGCTATTATTATTTTACCTGTAACTGGGAAATAAGTTATACAGGCACTGGGACATAGAGTTGCACCTTATCCTACTTGAAAATAGGAGGGGGTATGGGGGAAGATATGGGATACAGCAGATTGGAGGAGGAGATATCCAGGGGATCACTGTTTTGGGGGTGGTGGGTAGGGGAAATGGGGAGAAAATTTGTAACTCAAAATCTTGTGGAAATGAATGATGTAAACTAGAAGTTAATAATGCATTTGATAAAGAAAAAATAATATATATATATAATATATGTATATATGTATATATATATATTACATTCCCCAATTGAGAAATAGTCTAACAATATCAGCAGGCAGTTTTCAGAAAAAGAAATCAAAGCTAGCTATAGTGCTATGAAAAATGTCCTAATTAATTATGGAAATGAAAATTAAATCAACTATGAGGTACTACCTAACACCTGTCAGATTGGCTAATATGAAACAAAAGGAAAATGATGAATTTTGGAGAACACGTGGGAAAATTGGAGCACTAATGCATCATTGGTGGAGTTGTGAATTGATCCAACCATTCTCGAGAGAAATTTGTAATTATGGTTAAAAGACTAGAAAACCCTTTGATCAAGCAATATTACTACTAAGTCTCTATATGAAAGAGATTAAAAACAAAGAAGGAAAAGGATCTATGTGTATAAAAATATTTATAGGAGCTCTTTTTGTACTGGCTAAGAACTAGAAATCATTGGGATGCCTATCAATTCAGGAATGGCTACACAGGCCGTGGTATGAGATTTTAATGGAATATTATTGTGCTGTAAGAAATGACAGGCAGGGGGGCAGAGCCAAGATGGTAGAGAAAAAAACAGGAACTTGCTTGAGCTCTTCCCCAAAACATAACGAAATACCTGTAAAAAAGGATTCTAAACAAACTTTAGAGGTACATGGCCCACAAAATGACAGAGTGAAACACATTTCCAGCTGAAGACAGCCTGGAAGGCTGACAAGGAGGGTCTATTGCACCAGCTGGGAGCAATGCAGTCCACCATGGTCTGCATTGGCACAGGCTGGGTTGGAGCAGGCCTCAGGGGACTGAATAACTGGCATCTGTGACAGTTTCCAGACTTCTCAACCCACAAAAGTGAAAGACAAAGTAGAAGGTCAATGGGGAAACTTTGTTAGACCTGGGTGAGAGAAGAGCATGGTCTAGCCTCAGCCCCATGGTGGCAGAAGTGGTGGGAGTAGAAGAAGTGGTGGTAGTGGTGGCAGTAGCAGCTGCTTCTGAAACTCCAGGTTCACACAAGGTGGATGGATCAAACTCTTGATTAGAGGGCAATTGCAGAGATCTATTTGATGGTAGTGAGGCAGGGTTCTCTTGCATTGCCCTGCTTGGATCTGGTTTGCAGTCTTTGTTGGCAGTCCTGGGGTGAGATGGAGCACTAGCATGACAGAACTTGGGGTGACTGTGAAGAGTGAGACATCCTCACAGTTCTGAGGCAGAAAAGAGTACTTTTGATCACTGACAGACCAGACAACAGGCCAGGAGAAGATTAAACACTTTTGCTTTGATCATATCACCTTAGAAGAACTGAAAATTTACAAGTACCTAGAAGTAGCTCTGACAACAGCTGCATCAAACCACAGAAACTTTGGACAGAATAGTCTCTACTCTGGAATGAGTCCTACCTTGGCAAAGGGCTCAGTAGTGAAGCAATTAACAAAGAAATTGAATAAACAGTGGAAAAAATCAAACTATATAATCTTACTTCAGTGATAAAGAAGAACAAAACATACAATGAGAAGAAGGCAACTAAAGTCAAAACACCTGCTTCAGAAGTGTCCACGAAAAATATGAATTGGTTGCAGGGCATGGAGGAGCACAAAAAGGGTTTTCAATTATCAACTAAGAAAAGCAGGGGGAAAAATGGGAAGATAGATGAGAATGAAGCAAGAAAATCATGAAATGAGTCAACAGCTTGCTAAAGGAGACCCCAAGAAATGCTGAAGAAAATAACACCTTAAAAATAGACTAATTCAAATGACAAAAGAGGTCTAAAAAGCCAATGTGGAGAAGAATGCCTTAAAAAGCAGAATGGGTCAAACAGAAAAGGAGATCAAAAGGTCATTGAAGAACATAATTCTTTCAAAATTAGAAAATAGCTGATTGAAGCTAATGACTTTATGAGAAATAAAGATATTATAAAACAGATCCAAAAGAGTGAAAAAAATATAACACATTGTGAAATATCTCATCAGAAAAACCATTGACCTAGAAAACTGATCCAGGATATATAATTTTAAAATTATTTGACTATCTAAAATACATGATCAAAAAGAAAGCATCTAGACATCACCTTTGAACAAATTAAGGAAAACTGCCCTGATATCCTAGAACCAAAGAGTAAAATAGAAATCGAAAGAATTTACCAATCACCTCTTGGAAAAGATACTAGAAAGAAAACTCCTAGGAATAAGTATTATAGCCAAATTCCAGAGTTCCCAGGTCAAGGACAAAATATTACAAGCAGTCAGAAAGAAGCAATTCGAGTACTGTGTAAACAGAATCAGGATGATACAAGACCTTGCATCTTTTACATTAAGTGACAGAAGGACTTGGAAGATGATATTTCAGAGGTCAAAGGAGCTAGGATTAAAACCAAGAATCACCAGCAAAACTGAGATAATATTTCAGAGAGGAAAAAAGGACATTTGATGAAATAGAGAATTTTCAAACATTATTGATGAAAATACCAAAACTGAATAAAAATTTTAATTTTCAAATATAAGACTCAAGAGAAGCATGAAAATGTGAACAGGAAAGAGTCATAAGGAACTTATTAAAGTTGAACTGTTTATATTTCTACATGGAAAGACAATTATTTGTAACTCACGAGACTTTTTTCAGTATTATAATAGTTGAAGGAAATATATATATATATATATATACACATATATACACATATTCATATGCACACACACATATATACATATATGTGCATTTACATATGCATATATGTATGTATATGTATATCGAGACAGAGGAAAAAGGGTGAGTTGAACATGAAGGAATGATATCTAAAAATTAAAATTAACACGTGACAAAGGAATATGTTATGGGAAGGAAAAAGGGAGAGATAGAATAGGGCAAATTATCTTGTATAAAAGAGGGAAGAGAAAACTGTTTCAATGGAGGAGAAGAGCAGGGAAGTAAAAGAGAATGAGTTAATCTTACTCTTATTGGATTTAGCTTAAGGAGGGAATAATATACACACTCAATTGGGTATCTTACTCTACAGAAAAGTAGAGTAAGAAAAGAATAAGAGCGGGTGTGATCAAGGGAAGGCAGATTGAGGTAGGGTATTGTCAGAAGCAAATATTTTTGAAAAGGGACAGGGTCAACTGAAAAAATAAAATAAATGGAGGTGGGATAGTATGGAGGGAAGTATAGTTAGTCTTTCACAATATGACAATATGGAAATGTTTTGCATCGCTACACATAGATAGTCTATATTGAATTTCTTTTCTTTTCATTGGGAGTGGCTGAGGAGCAAAAAAGAAAGAGAGTCTGTAACTCAAATTTAAAAAAAAAAGAAAAAAATTTGTTTTTATTTGCAACCAGTAAATAAGATTTATAGCCATTGGGGTATAGAAATCCATCTTGCCTTATAGGAAAGTAAGGGGGAATGGAGTAAAATATATAGGGAGGATAGAAGGAAGGGCAAAATGGGGGAAGGGTTAATCAGTTTGCATGCCATCTTGCAATTGGGATAGTGGAGAGATGAGGAGAAAATTTGGAACTCAAAATCTTGTGGAAATGAATGTTGAAAACTAAAAATAAATAAATAAATTCTCGAAAAGTTTAAAAAAAGTGATGACAGGCAAAATGATTTCAGGAAAACCTGAAAATACTTACATAACTGATGCATAGAGCCAGGAGAACATTGTACACAGTAACAACAATATTGTTTGATGAATAACAATGAACAATTTAGCTATTTTCCGTAATATAATGATCTGAGACTGTCCCAAAAGACGAATGATGAAGTATACTATCTGCCTCCAGAAGAAGAGCTGCTATTGATTGAATAGAGACTGGTATTTTTAATTGAATACAGCATGGAATTGTTAACTTTCATTTTTTTAAAAAATTCTCATCTTCTTGAACAAAATGTTTAATATGGATATGGTTTAGTTAATTGCTCATATATAAAATCTATATCTAGTTGCTTACCATGATAGGGAGGGATGAGGGAATAGAGGGATAGAATTTGGAGATCAAAACTTTAAATAAAAATGTTTTTTAAATTTAATAATAATAATAATAAATGTGGGACCTGCCCTAAAAATTTACAATCTAATTAAGAATATAGAGAATGCACAAAACTAAATCCAACAGAAATCTGAATATATTACTTGTATAAGAAAAAGAACAAAGTAATGATATCATCTGAAGAAAGTATTATGCCCAAAGGGGCAGAATAAAGACTTCATGGCAGAATTATTATTTTAACTGCATTTTGAAGAAGAGGTAATATTTAAATGTATAGAGATTTTTAAGAGTATATTCCAGGCATAGGAAATAGTATTACCAAATTCTAAGAGTCTTTGCACACACATAACTCCTCTATTTCTATTCATAGTACCACCATAGATCCATGAATGCAGGCTCCCAAACTTAGATCATTGATATAAAACTTAAAGGTGGCTTTTTTTTTTAATTTAAAAAGTGGATTTTATTACCATGGGATGGTCAGGGCACGTGTTCACCGAAATCAGACAGTGCTTTGGCACAGACATTGTGCAGGTTTTATAGAGGTTCCATAGCCAGGTTAGGTAAGCATAAAACCCTAGGCTGAGACTCCTGCCCAACAGCCCAACAGATCAATTAGGGGAAATGAAGGGGTAGGGGTCATGCTTGTTTACAGAACAATTAGGGGAGGGGAAGGTGGAGTTCTCTGTTTTACAAATTAATGATGGAAAGGGGAAAGTGGAGTTGTGTCCAACATTCCCTACTCTTCCTTGCAGGTATGTCAAACTTTTGACGTGGCTGGGGTCACATCATCTACATTACCCAATTCTGTTCCTAAAGGATGGTAGCAGGGGTCCCTGATAATTAACAGTTTAACGGAGTTAACATGGGACTTGACAAATTGTAGAAAGCAATTAATGAGATAGGGTCTTATAATTAGGGCTATGATCAGGAGGAGGAGAGGCCAATAACAATGCTAATATCAAGGCTGATACCAATTTAGTGAGTTAGGGGGATGTTCCAGGGGAATAGGGACTGATACCCATTCTCAGGATTTTCCAGCTCCCTCTGTCTCTTAGCAATATTCTGGCATACCAACTTCAGACTTTCCCTCACCACTCCAGAGTTGTTTGCATAGAAGCAACAAGCCTCACCAAGGGCTGCACACGGGCTACCCTGTTTAAGAAGGTCAAGGCCTCTGCAGTTCTGAAGAACAACCTCTGCCAGAGAGACCACCTGTCTTTCCAGGGCTGAGATGGACTGCTCTATGTGGGAGAGGTCAATATTTACCTGTGTACTTAAGGCCTGATAGTTGGCCTCCCCCTTAACCCAAAGCTTCCATCCCAGTCACTGCAGAACCCACAAAACCCAAGCCCACTGAGATGGGAATGAGGAGTGGTACTGCCTGCCTTTGGTAGTGGCTCAGTTGCCCTTTTGAGGAAAAGTAATGCCAACCTTGTTCACCTGGGAACAAGGGGGATTATGGCCACTGGGATACACAGGGGGCCCTCAGTGTGTTGTCTTCTGAGGAACACTGTAGCAGAGATGCACTGGGTAAGGCCTGAAAGATGACTTTGAGGCCAAATAGTCTAACCTCTTCATTTACTGATAAAGAAAATAATGCACATTGGAGTTGCCAAAGGTCATATGGACAGTAATTGAGATGAGATTTGTATGCAGGTATTCTGGCTCCAAATCCAGTGTTCTTTCTACTGTCCAAAAAAGGCTCTGATTCAGTCATTACTGACTCTGTCCTGTCCCTTAATACCTACCGTTGTCAAATCCTATGAATTCTACATCTACAATGCTTTTTATGTTTCAATCTTACTTCCATTTCCACTGCTAAGGACATATTTCAGACCCTCATCACATCTTGCCTAGATTATTGTAATAGCTTCCTAATAGCTCTCTAATCTTTCTCTGTTCCAATCAATCTTTCACAGTAGTGCTTCAGAAATCCTCATAGTAGACTCATCCTCTCACTCAAAATCATCAATGATTATCCACTGCCAAGTAAAATATAAACTGCCTCTTTTGACATTCAGGGCCCCAAAACAATTTTGCGTAATTCAACTTACTACATTTCTTAGCATTTTTCAACTTACAGACTTTATATTTTTCTAAACAAGGAATTTTCCCTCATTCTCATCCTATGCTTGCCTTCACTCAGGTTGCCTTTATACCTCTTATTCTCCCTTCTTTGTCTGTTATGATTGCTACTCCTAGAAATCCTTCCTCTGATATCTCTAACTTTTGAAGTCCCTCCCTTAAAGGGCTAATTCAGCTGTCACCTCCATTGTAAAGC
Source organism: Gymnobelideus leadbeateri (assembly GCA_011680675.1). Classification (NCBI taxonomy): domain Eukaryota; kingdom Metazoa; phylum Chordata; class Mammalia; order Diprotodontia; family Petauridae; genus Gymnobelideus; species Gymnobelideus leadbeateri. Next base: position 538,732 of record WOXC01007456.1, on the reverse strand, counting down.
TTTCTATGTTGTATCAAACTGTGGTTGTTCTTATTTTAGTTTCTATAGTATGTTTTCCAAACCTCTCCTTGGATAGTTGATCAATTCACAGATTTAAAGTCAAAAGGAATCTTAAGAGGACAGGTCTAATCCCTCATTTTACAGATAAAAAACAAGGTCAAAAGGTGCTAAATGACTTCACTGAAGTCATAAAGTAAAGGACAGAGCAGATACTCAAAAACAGTTCCCCAAAATTAAAATCCTGAACACTCTTACACATACATTCTACTGGAGAATAAACACTACTTCTTTGTATAAAGAATTTATTCTGGGGTGAAACAAAGATGTGTATTATCAACACTAATGTTCAATATTGCACTAGAAAGGTTAGCTTTAGCAATGAGAAAAGAAACAAAAATTGAAGAAATTAAAATAGGCAATGAAGAAATAAAGATATCAGTCTTTGCAGATGACATAATGGCATATTTAGAAAGTCATAGAGAATCAACTAAAAACTATTTTGAAATAATTTTAGCAAAGTTTCAAGACATAAAATAAACACACACAAGTCACTGGCACTTCTGTACATTACTAACAAATCCCAGCAGTGAGATAGAGAGAGTAATTCCATTTAAAGAAACTAGAAAATATAAAATATTTGGGAGTCTACCTGCCAAGACAAACCCAGGAACTCTATGAACACAGTAACACAATACTTTACAAACATAAAATCAGATGTAAATAATCAGGAAGAAACATCATTCGCTTATGGGTAGGCTGAGCTAATTATAATAAAAAGGAGGATACCACCTAGATTAATTTACTTATTCAGTGTCAGAGCAATCAAATTAACAAAAAAATTTCATAGGCTGGAAAAATAACAAAAAATTCATCTGGAAGAACAAAAGGTTCAGAATATCAGGGGAATTAACAGAAAGCAATGCAATGGAAGATAGCCTAGCCATACCAGATTTTAAAGTGTATTATAAGGCAGCATTCATCAAACCTACTTGGTACTGGCCAAGAAATAGAGTGGTGGAATAGGTTAGGTACACAAGACATAATAGTCAATGACTATAGTAATCTGCTGTTGGATAAACCCCAAAACTCCAGCTTCTGGGATAAGTACTCAGTATTTGAAAAAAATTGCTGGAGGTATAGACCAATATCTTGCATTGTGTATCAAAATGATTAAGCAAATTAGGAGAGCATGGAATAGTTTGCCTGTCAGATCTATGAAGAGGGGAAGAATTTATGACCAAATAAGAAATAGAGAATATTACAAAATTCAGAATGAATAATTTTGATTACATTAAATTAAAAGGTTTTTGTGCAAACAAAGCCAACACAACCAAGATTAGAAGGGAAGCAGAAAGTTGGGAAACAATTTTTTACAGCCAGTGATGTGATAAAGGCCCCATTTCTAAATTATATATAGAACTGAGTCAAATGTATAGGAATAGAAGTCATTTTCCAATTGATAAATGGTCAAAGGATATGAAAAGGCAGTTTTCAGACAAAGAAATCAAAGCTATCTATACCCATAGGAAAAAATGCTCTAAATCACTATTGATTAGAGAAATGCAAATAAAAACAACTTTGAGGTACCACATCATACCTATCAGATTGACAAACATGACAAAACAAGAAAATGATAAATGTTAGAGAAGAAATGGGTAAATTGGAACAGTAATGCATTTTGGTGGAATTGTGAACTGATCCAACCAAGTGCATCTTGGAACTATGCCCAAAGAGCTACAAAACTGTTCATACCCTTTGACCCAACAATACCATTACTAGGTCTGTATCCCAAAGTGATCATCAAAAAGGGAAAAGGATTCACATGTACAAAAGTATCTATAGTAGTTCTTTTTGTGGTGACAAAGAATTGGAAATTGAGGAGATGTACATCAATTGAACAATGGCTGAACAAGTTGCGGTATATGAATGTAATGAAATATTATTGTTCCATAAACAATGATGAGCAGGTGGATTTCAGAAAAACATGCAAAGACTTACGTGAACTGATACTGAGTGAAGTGAGCAGAGCCAGGAGAACATTGTACACAATAACAGCAACATTGGGTGACGACCACGTTTGGTAGATTTATCTCTTCTCAGCAATGCAATGATCTAAGACAATTCCAAAAGACTCATTATGGCAAATGCTATTCATGTCCATAGAAGGAAATATGAAGTCTGAATGCAGATGAAAGCATACTATTCTCTCTCTCTCTCTCTCTCTCTCTCTCTCTCTCTCTCTCTCTCTCTCTCTCTCTCTCTCTGCTTTCTTTTAGTTTTTCCCTTTTGTTCCGATTCTTCTTTCACGTGACTGCATATGTATGACCTATTTCAGATTGCATGTCATCTTAGGGAGGGAGGACGGCATGGAGGGAGAAAAATTGGGATTCAAAATATTATAAAAGTAAATATTAAAAACTTAAAATAAAATTTTAAAAGAACTTATTCCCTCATTAGACTCCAAGTTCTTTGAGGACAGGACCTATATAAATTCATGTCTGTATTTCTTCAGCACCCATAATAGTCATGGGCATAATGGATGATTTCTCATGGAAAGACTTAGTATGGACACTTAAATGGCTTTTGTCTTCTTCTGTACCTCAGAACTGCTAAGGTAAAGCAATTTACTAGCGTCAGCCTCCCTGGTAGCAGAGATTGTAGGGGTGCATCACCACACTTGAAGACCACTTAATTTGTAATGAATTCTATTGAAAGAGGTAGCTGTTAGGTAGAAATTATCTACCCTTTCTTTTATATCCAGTGCTTAATTAATGTTCAGTTTCTTAAAATCCTTATATACTCTCAGAAAAGGTATGGTAATGGTTCAGTCAACTTGGGTACATTTTTCATGTACCCAAGGCACTGTGCTAAGTACTGGGGAGACAAATACAGCAAAACCTAATCCTCACTCTCAAGAAGCTCGCATTCTAAGATGGGAAGCAACAAACAACTATGCACAAACAGCATATAGAGTAAATTGGAACTGATATCAGAGGAAAGGGATTAAGATTATTGTGGACTAGCAAAAGAGAATTTGTAGAACTTGGAATTTTAGACAAGATCTGAAGGAAGTTTGGGAAACCAGGAGACAAAGACAAGAAGGGAAAGGATTCCAGACATGGCAAATGGCCAGTGAAAATACTCAGAGTTTAGAGATGAAAAAATCATGTTAAATGAATAGCAAGGAGTTCAGGATCACTAGGTCACAAAATGGAAGACTGTAAATTATGAGAAGACTACAAAAATAGGACACAATGTCAAATATGCAAGACTAGACATCAGGAGATAGGTAAGAACTAGACAGATAGATATGAGAATCATCTATATAGAGTTTATGATTGAATCCGTGGGAGTGGATGAGATCACCATTGGGAAGTTAGTTCAGGGAGGAACATTAGAGTTCATTTATTTCAACCCCAATTTGGACTGTGGTAGTTATACTTCTGGAGCCCAAATTTTCTTTTTTCATCTTACAGAAAACAAAATCAAGTTCTTGGTAGAGTAATTCATTTTCCCAAAGAAACAGTCCCAGTAAATAACTAAGAGAATATTGAAATTCAAGTATCCTCATTTCCCATCTAGACTTCTTTTCATATTGGTATGTCCAATATTTGTTCATTAATCATTTCTTCAATATCTAATATAAAGGATATGTTTAATTTACATAGTAATCTAAAATGTATACGCATTATCTTATTTGATCTCACAATGATAAATGAACTAACAGAGATTCAGACAGACAAACTGACTGGGAAGGGAATGTGCTACAAGTGACAAAGCTTGGGCTCTGGAATCAGAAGATCTGGATTTAAATCCTGTCTCTATACAAATCATGTGATATGGGCCTGAACCTCTATTTGCTCATCTACCAAATTAGGGGATTCCAATTCCCTTCTTGCTCAGGATTTATAATTCCCTGACTTATAAAAGGTCATATATTTAACATGTGGCAGCAGGGATTAAAGTGTCCCATTTTCATTTCCATTTATCTTTACATTTTACTTCCACTAGTTCTTTATGCAACACTGGCAAGTCAATGATGAAGATACAAAGATAAATAAAACATGATCTTTCTTTTAATATGGTTCATGATGGTGAAGATGAGACACACTAGGACCTCAAATAACTATGATATAAAATAGACCCTGATAAAGATATGAGTTAAAGTCAAAGGAATGAAGAATTTAAGAATGGTGATCCAAAACCAAATCAAAATGAAAATCAAGAAAGAAGGTTCTCAATGTTACCTATAATATACTCAATAAGTCAGCAAAACAGAATCACTTTCATTGTAAGGACTGATACATTTAAGAAATATTTTCTATTGCCAGGTTGAAGTACAAAGAGCTCTAAGGATAGCACTCCATTTTCCATAAAACTCCTGGTTTAAATTTTTATTTATTTTACTTTGGGCTTTTCCCTTAATTTTCCCCATAGATTTGTCTTTTGATTACAAATTTAATACCTAAGCTGAATTATATTGCACAAACTGTCCTAGAGAAGCAGAGAACATCATTAGCTGCAGATTTCAGGGAAGGAGTCTTTGATAAGAAGACTTATTATGTTTTTTCCAGGTCATTCACAGAGCCCTGAGGCCTCCACCTACAACATGCCAATTTGGAATATGTTGTAAAGAAAGTGGACCAATTCTCCCACCTTAGTTGAAACAGCCCAGAAAACCTTTGCTTGTATTTCTATGAAGTCAACCGATGACCTTCTGAAAAAGAAATCTTTTGCTAGTGGCAGCCTCTGTCTTCTCATTGGCACTTCTCCCAACTGTTTTCTTATTCAGGACTTTGTCCACCTCTTTCTGCTCTTCTCTCCTTGTCTTCCTCTACATGAGTAGGGTTAAATGAAAAAATAGAAATAGAGGTCACTACACCATATATAAGGATTTCTATACCTCTTGTACTGACTTAGAAAACTTTATATTAACATTATCTTCATTCTATTCTATTTTTATCTATTTGGTTAAATATTTTCCAATTACATTTTTGTTCAGTTCAGGCTGCACTTGACAGTGTTGTGGGCAGCAATGAAGTTTGTGGGTCTTATGTTTAGCATCTTTTCTCTGTATTAAAAGCACCAGAACTTGGTGCTTCTAATTCCTTCAGAAGGACTATCAAAATCCTTTCCTTCAGAAAGACTATCAGAATCCTTTCCTTTCTATTACTAGTGCCACTACTCTAATCTAGATGTTATTTGTTGTTTAGTCATTTCAGTCATATCTGATCTTTGCCACTCCAAATGGGATTTTTGTGACAAGGATACTGTGGTGCTCTTCCATTTCCTTTTCTAGATTATTTTATGCTCATTTTTTACTTATAGAAGCTTATTTCAATCACATATACTTCTGGGATATGGAGGATTGTGCCTCTGGCTCAGATCCTCCTTCAGTTCTCCTCTCTGGCCTATAATAAAAAACCAAGAATTCCACCCGAAGCTAGTTAGGTCCCCACCCCACTGCTTCTGCACTCATCACATTTATGCTGGTTCCTTCTTTCCCAGCTGGCCCCAGTATCCATTATCAGCAGAGTTTCCCTCAATCTTTCCCTGCTCAGATTCCAGACTCCCCACACTGTTTAGGAGGTGAATATTCCTATAGCAGGGCCAAGGCTACATCCCCAAACCAGCTATTCCCAGGGCTTACTACTTGCTCTTACACCAGAACTAGTTTGGTGGTGTTTACACTTCACAGGGACAAAATTTTGGTTCTTCCATGGTTTGCCCAGGAAGACTACTGTTCTGCCACAACTCTTGTTTACTTTTACCACTCTATATGTGCCCTGAGGCATAATTTTGTCTTGTTTATGGAGGAAAACTGGAGAGCTTAGAATTTTCTGACTTACTGTGACACCTTCCCAGAATCCTCTTTGAAGAAATCTGCTATAGCTATTCAAAAGTTGTATTCCTTTTGAAAACTATTTTGTTATGTTATTTGCTTTTAATTTATTAGAGAATAAACCTTAGACATATATTTGTGTTAATTCTTGTATATATTGAATGTTACTATTATAAAAATAATGATTTTAATAAATCCAGAGATTTTCTTATTTTAGTCTCATTGTACACTTTCTTTTAAATTTAATATAGCAAAATATCAATATTTTTATGTGTGCTTGATTACCTCTCTGGCATATTACCTTAATAATCCCCCCCCCAGCTATGGCTTGCCTTCTCTTATTTCAGGTTTGATGTTGGGATGAAATAAGGCATTAACAAGTTAGCGAATGTTAAAATACTCAGGTTTTGTCCTAAAAGCAATGATATGCAAAAAAGATTCAGTGGCCTTTGACTTCTTTGCATATTCTCCCTCTCAGTTCCTACCTGGAAACAGGGATGGTAAGCAGGGCATGGTATGGTAACTCAAGTGGTCTTCAAAGAACTACCAATCTGGGGGAATGGAAATACCCAAGTATGGGTATTTTTATGTCTTTACTTGTCCAGAAAGCTATGTCAAATGGGTAGTGACCAATCAAAACCCAGCAAGTCTTTAGCTGCCTTTTGGGGAAAACTATTTCAGGGAACCACAGAATCCATTGGTCCTGTCAGACCACAGTTGTGAAAGGTACCTCCTGGCATAATCTACTACTATTGTTGTTGATAGCAGCAGCAGGAGTAGTAGTAGTAGTGGTAGTAGTAGTGGTGGTGGTGGTGGTGGTAGTAGTAGTAGTAGTAGTAGTAGTAGTAGTAGTAGTAATAGTAGCAATAGTACTAGTAGTGATGGTGTTGGTGTTTGAAGTATCATCATCATTATAATGATTATGATTATTATTTAATTTATATCTGTTACTTATTTTGGATATGGCATATAAAGGTAATCTAAATCTAATTACAAACAAACTGCCTTACACTTTTCCTAGGAATTCTTTTCAAATACAGAATTCTACCCCAAGCAGATTATAGAGACATAAAACTGCTAAAAGCAGATATTATGGTGGAAATTAGGTCAGAAACCAAAACTCTCAATATAGTAATAAAGAAGACAAACAACAAAATATAGCACTTAGAATACAGAATGGAAAATCTATCTAAAGGAGAGTTTCTGAAAAAAAAAGACAATTTTGGAGTTGAAAAACAAACAAAAAAAAAAGTAGAAGAAAGTATAAGTGAATATAGATTAAAATTGAGCAGAAGTGAAGCAAAAGACAAATATATTAAAAGCACATGTAAAACAAATATATTAACTTGAGAGACAGAATGTGTAGAGATAGATGTTGGCTTATACATTTCCTAAAAGAAGAATAGGACTACTTTTAGGAAATAGCAGGCAAAAAGTGCCAAGATCTTTTAAATGCAATACAAAACAGAACAACAAAAATAGGTCTTTTATCAGATCTGCAGATCATTGTCAGAGAGAAACCAAAAATTAAACTTTATACTATAAACTCTATATTCACTAAATTTCAAAATTTAAACAAACAAACTTGTTCTGCAATGAGCAAAGAAAAGGGAATTCCACTATGAAAGAATGTAATTTTGAATAAGTAGGAATTAATTTACAGGAAAGAGAAATCACAACAAAGAATAGAATCCCAAGAAAGGAAAAGAGACGTATTCATGACTTCAAATAAAATATATCAAGTAAAGCTGAGTCTGATTGACTATGACAAGAGATAGGCTTTCAACTTAAGGTTCAACTTCGAAGCAATTCTGCAAAAGAAAAGAGAGAAATACACAAAGACAGAGACAGAGAGAAACAGAGAGAGAGAGAGACAGAGACAGAGATAGAGACAGAGAAGAGTAAAACATTTAAGTTGCAAAACTATAAACAAGAGTAATAAAATAAGGTAAATAAATATGATTATTTTTAAGAACTCTTCCTCCCCTAAAATTGCATTTATTGGTAAAAACCCAATAAGAGAAGGAGGATATTGAGAAAAATAAGACATTTAATGGCAATATAAGAAATTATGAAAAGAGAAGAATCCACATCTTATAATATAGATAAAATTATATACTCTCCTATAAGTTTATGAATGCCTTTTGACTGAACCCTGTGCTAGTAAAATAAAAAAAAAAACTAATAATGACATTTTCATTGATTAAATGAAGAATAAAACAATGAAAGGTCATTTGAGTTGATGGAAGGGAGGAAATCGGCAGCTAGATGGTACACCAGGCCTGGAAACAATAACTTGACTTCAAATCCAACCTCAGACACTTATTAGCTATTTGACTTTGGAAAAGTCATTCAACCTTTCTGCCTTTTAGTTTCCTCATGTGTAAAATAAGAAGAGTAATAATACATACTTTACAGGGTTGCTGTTAGTTGTGAGAATAAAGTATATAATAACATTAAAGGATCTGGTACATAGTAAGTGTTATATAACTATTAGCTACTATCATTAGTATTAGATGGCGGAGAAAAGCTAGAGATTAGCCTGAGGTCTCATAAATTCCTCTCCATGCAACTTTTGAATATTGAAAAATTATACTTGAAAACAAATTCTGGAACATCAGAACCCAAAAAAGATGGAGTGAAACAATTTTCCAGCCTAAGGTAGTTTAGGTCAGCAGGAAAGATATGCCACACCAGGGTGAGAAAGAAGCACAGTTCACCACAGAAAGTGCCTGGCCAACACAGCAGCCATACTTGGGGTCAACTGAAGCAGCAACAGTAGCCTCTGGAACTCTTGGCCCAGGGCATCAGACAATTGTTCAGGAGATTAGAGAGATTCATTTGTTAAAACTGAGTGAAGGAGTCTAGTGCATTGCCCATGCCAGAATTTGGGTTTCAGTCCTGGGTTTGGTTGTGGTTGCAAGTCAAGGAGGCACAATAGCACATCAGACCTTGTAGCCACAGGTAAGCATGGACCCTGGTCATAGTTTTAGGATAGAACAGAGTGCTTGTGGTCACTCAGAGACCAAAGAACTGTCCAGGAGTGGCAAAACATCTCTCCTTAGATCAACTTCTTCCTTGAGTAGAGTAGAAGAAATAGGGGGAAATAGGAACTATAATGAAGGAAAATACAATTAGTAATCATAACTGTCAAGAAATTTTACAGCAGGTTTCTCTGATAAAGGGTTCCTTTCTCAAATATATAGAGAACTGAGTAAAGTTTCTAAGAATAAATCCATTCCCCATTTGAAAAATGTTCAAATGATATGAAAAAGCAATTTTCAGACAAAGTAATTGAGGCTATCTAGAGTGATATGAAAAATGCTCTAAATTACTCTTATTGGATAAATGCAAATTAGAACAGCTCTCTACCCCACACCTATCAGATTGACTAATATGACAGAAAATAAAAATCACAATTGTTGGAGGGGATGTGGAAAAATTGAGACACTATTACATTGTTAATAGAGTTGTGAATTGATTCACCATTCTATAGAACTATTTGGAATTATTCTCAAAGGGTTATAAAACAATGCATACCCTTTGAACTAACAATACCATTACTAGGTTTGTATCCCATAGAGCCAAAAAAAGAGAAAAGGAACCCATATGTGTAAAAAAATTTAGCAGCTCTTTTTTTTTGGTGTCAAAGAATTTGAAATTGAGGAGAAGCCTATCAATTGGGGCATAACTGAAAAAATCCCCAATACTGTAGTATAGTATTGTGATGAAATACTATTTGTGGTATAAGAAATGAACAGGAGGATGCTCTCAGGAACAAGAGGAAATACTTATATGAACTTATGCAAAGTAAAGTGAGCAGAGGCAGGAGAAAATTGTATGCAGTAACAGCAGCATTTCACAATGATCAATTGTGAATGACTTAGCTTTTTCCAGCAATACAAACATCTAAGACAATTGTGAATGACAAATAATGCAAAATTATATCTACCTCCAGAGACTGAATGCAGATTGAAGCATACTTTTATTTTATTTTATTTTTATTTTCCTTTGTGTTTTCTTTTAAAACATAACTTATATGATAAAATGGAAATATGTTTTGCATGACTGAACATATAAAACCTATATCAAATTGATTGTTTCTCAATGAGGGATAAAAAAAAAGTAAGGGAAGAAGAGAACTTGCAATGCAAAATTTTAAAAATGAATATTAAAAATAATTTCTACATGCAGTTGGGGAAAAAAGGAAGCATTGGGGGGTGGAGCCAAGATGGGGACTTGCAGGGACTTGCTTGGGCTCACACCCAAACCCCTCCAAATACCTGTAAAAATGACTCTAAACAAATTCTAGAGCTGCAGAACCCACAAAATGACAGTGAAACACATCTACAGCCCAACAGCCTGGAAGGGTATATTGCACTGGTTTGGGAGCCCAGCCTAGGCTGGTGTGGGCTGCATTGGGCATGCTGAAGCTAGAACAAGCCACATGGAACTAAATCATTGAAAGCTGTGGCAATTCCCAGACTTCTCAATCCACAAATTAGTAGAAAAGCCTGGAAGGTCAGTTGGGGAATCATTGTTGTACCTGGGTGAAAGAAAAATATGGTCTGGCAACAGACCTGGGCAGGGAGGGGGTAGTGGCAACAGCAGGGCCAGCAGCAACAGCAGAAGCAGCAGCAGCAGAAGCAATGGCTGTTTCTGGTTCTGTATGTCCACAGACAGTGTAGGATCTAGTGACTGATATGAAACCCCAAAATCCTGAGATAGTATACCCAAACCCACCGCTTCTACCACACTCATGCCCACTAGAAGAAGAATCCTGACTTGACAGGGAGTAAGAAAATCAAGTATCTGGCAGGGAACATGAATAAACTTCATAAAAAGTCAGACCATAGAATCTTACTATGGTGACAAAGAAGAACAAAACATACAACCAGAAAAAGACAAAGAAGTCAAAATTCTTACATTAAGAACCTCCAAAAAATATAAATTGCTCTCAGGCCACAGAAGAGCTCAAGAAGGATTTTGAAAGTCAAATAAGAAAGGAGAAGAAAAATTGGGAAGAGAAATTAGAGTGATATAAGAAAATCATGAAAAACGAGTAAACAACCTCCTAAAGGAGACCCAAAAAATTACTGAAGAAAATAACATCTTAAAAAACAGACTAACTCAGGTGCAGAGTCAAGATGGTGGAGTAGAAATAGGACTTCAGGGGGGCAATTGCTTCCACCTCCTCCAATTCATGTAAAAAGTGACTCAGAACAGACTTTGGAGCTACAGATCCCAGAAAATGACACAGAGAAGTTAACCTCCTACTGAGGACAGCCTGGCAGGCCAGCAGGAAGCAGCCAGCACAGTGCTCTGGGAGCCAACCCCAGCTCTGACCTAGCCTGAGGTCTTTTCCTCAGGGCAGCCACAGCCAGCCACCTGCTGGAGGGACTTCAGATCACCAGCAGCTGTGGCAGTTTCCAGAATTATCAAGCCATAGATGCTAAGAAAAAAGTGAGAGGTCAGTGCGGTGTGGATTTTGGGATGCAGTAGTTCAGGAGTGTGGTTGACCTTTGCCCCCAGGACGAGAAGCAGCTGAGGTGCAGTGGCTATGAAGCCACAGCCACATGGCTGCTTCAGCTCCTGACCTGTAGATTGTAGGGGGATCAAGAGAACAGTTTGAGGGGTAATTGCTCTTGCTTTGACCTGCTTGGATCTAGATTGCAGTCTATGGTAGAGGTCTGGGGTCTGTGACAGTGACCCAGAGCATGTGGAATCTTCAGAGAGGGGAGCCAACTAATACTTTTCACAGCTGAAAAAACCTCAGTGACTGGGATGAAGCCCCCCTGTCTGGTAGTAGAGGCTACTGTGGCAAGAAGCCTAAAAGTTAAGTAATTGAGTGGCAACATGAGCAAACGAGGGAAGCAAACCAAGCAAAGCAACCCACATTTACATTTCTATTTTTGGGGACAAAAAGGATCAAAGCATGGAACAGGAGGAATATAGCAAAGTCAGAACACCTGCACCAAAAGCTTCCAAGAAAAATATGAGCTTGTCGCAGGCTGTAGAGGACCTTAAGAAGGATATTGAAAACCAAATAAGAGAAGTGGAGGAAAAATTGGGAAAATAAATGAGAATCATGAAAGAAAACTATGAAATGAGAGTCAACAACCTGACTGAAGAAAATAACACCTTAAAAATAGACTAACTCAGATGGCAAAAGAGGCTCAAAAAGGCAATGAGGAGAAGAATGCCTTAAAAAGCTGAATTTGCCAGATGGAAAAAAGAATCTCAAAAGCTCACTGAAGAGCATCATTCTGTCAGAATTAGACTGGAGCAAATGGAAGCTAATGACTTTATGAGAAATCAAGATACTATTAAACAGATCCAAATAAATGAAAAAAATAGAAGGTTATGTGAAATATCTCATTGGAAAAACCACTTACTTGGAAAATAGATCCAGGAGAGATAATTTAAAATTATTGGACTACCTGAAAGATGTGATAAAAAAAGAATCTAGAAATCATCCTTCATGAAATTCTCAGACGGAATCCACTTGGAGACTGAGTGGGGCAGAATCCAGCCCAGGAAAGTGCCCAGTGGATCTGGACAGGGGGAGTGTGGAGCACGTGGGGTCTGTACAGCTCAGACTTGAGAGCAGACAAGCATACTACACCAAGAGAAAGAAGAAGCCCCAGCCTGCTGACTTACCAATCCCAAAGATGAATCGCAGCTGTCTCTCCTGCATCTCTTCAAGGGACAGGAGGAATTATTGGAGCCAGGTAAGAGAGGGTTGGGGCCACCAGCAGAGACAGCAGGTTCTCCTGGGGCTATCAGCCCCCAGCCTGGAAGCTTGGAAATCACCTTTCCATTTTAATGGGAGCCAGAATGAAATGAAAAAGTAAACTGGCAGCTCTGATTCCTCCTTCATGAAGTAGAAAACCCAAAGATAAGGGTGTATCAAGAAGGGGTGTAATTGAGGCAGCAAGGAGTCTGAAGAGAAGAGAGGGAGGGATCCCAAAAAAGCCCACCTCACCCAACCAGCAAAATCCTGCCTGAGCTTTATCCCAGGGATATAGAGGCAGAAATGTGAAGTGGCCGGACTACCCCTCTCCACAGGCTATTCTGTGCCCATCAGCATACCTCTCTGAGACTCCTGCCTTAGACTCAAACTAGGCACCCAGAGGCTGCAGCACTCAAAGTTAACAACCAGGCCCTCAGCTCACAGCCTGAGAAATTAAGAAATAGGAAATTACAATGGGAAGGAAGGAAGGTGAGAAGGAGAAGGGGAAGGCAAGAAATTTGATCCAAGCTTATTATGTAGATCAAGAACAACCAAATACAGAGGACAATTTGGACTCTTTACCCACATCTGAGACCACAGAATGAAATATGAACTGGACTCAAGCCCAAATAGTGTTCTTGGAGGAGCTTAAGAAAGATTTTAAAGACCAAATCAAGGAGGCAGTGACCAACTTGGAAAAAAGTTTCACTGAAGAAAACAAATCCTTAAAAAGTAAAATTAGTGAGGTAATTGGAGAAAATACCTCCCTAAAAAAGGACCTTCAAAAACTAACCGAAGACTATAGTTCGCTAAAAATTAGAATCAATCAAATTGAAACTCAGAACAAAACATGATGATTGAAAAACTGGAAGAAAATGTGAAATATCTCACTGGAAAAACAACTGACATAGAGAAGAGATACAGGAGAGATAACTTAAGAATTATTGGTTTAGGGGGGTGGAGCCAAGATGGTGGAGTAGAAACAGCACTTCCAAGGCACTCTCGTCCACACCACTTCAAAATCATGTAAAAGGGGGACTCTGAATAGCCACTGGAGCTCCAGCACCCATAGAATGACACAGAAGAGCTAACCTCCTGCTGAGGACTACCCGGCAGCCCTGCAAGGAGCAGCCAGCACAGAGCTCTGGGAACCAAGCCCAGGCCCACCTGAGTCTCGGTTTTAGTGCCAGGGTGGCAGGGCTAGCAGCTGGCTGGAGGGACCCCAGAACACCAGCAGCTGTGGTGATTACAGAATTATCAACACAGATATGCCTAGGACAAAGTGAGTGGTTAGTACCCTATGGACTTTGAGACCAGTATTTGGGAATGCGTAGGCTCCTTTCCCTGGGGGCTAGAAGCAGCTGAGGAAACATGACACCCCCACCATTTTGCATCTTCAGCTCCTGACCTGCGAACTGTACAGAGGCCCAGAGATCAGTCTGGGGGTAAATTGCTCTTGCTTTAATCTCCCTGGATCTGGATTGCGGTCTGGGGTGGAGGTTGTGGGGTGGGTATCCAGTTTGCCAGAGTGTGTGGAGGCTTCACAGAGGCCATCCAACTGATACCTCCAAAAGTTGAGAAGACCCCAACATTTGGGATGGAAGTTCCCATCTGGTGGCAGAATCCTACTGTGTCAACAAGCCCAAAAGTCAAGTAATTGAGTGGCAACATGCCTAGGCAAAGTAAACAAAGCAAACAGAAAAATTCAACATTAGACTCCTATTTTGGGGGCAAAGAGGATCGAAGCATGGAACAGGAGAAGGACTGTGAGGTCAGAACTCCTACACCAAAAGCCCCAAATGAAAATACCAGTGAATTACAGGCCATAGAGGACCTTAAGAAGGATTTTAAAAACCAAATAAGAGAAGTGGAGGAAAAATTGGGAAGAGAAATGAGAAGGATGCAGGAAAAGTATGAAATGGGAGTCAACAACCTGACTGAGGAAAGTAACACTTTAAAAAATAGACTGACTCAAATGGCAAAGGAGGCTCAAAAGGGCTATCTCAAGTAGAAGAAACAAGGGGAAGTGGCTACAGGGGAGGGGAAGAACATGAAGGCAAAGAGGCAAAACCATATTCTCATTGAATCTGGCCCAGGGAGAGAATGACATACATACTAAATGGGATATCTCACCCTCCTGGAGAGTAGGGAGAAGGGGAGTGGGAGGGGGGATGATGGAGGGGAGGGCATTCTAGGGGGAGGGGAGGTTGGAAGTACCCACTTTCAAAGAGGGACTGGATCAAAATAGGGAATGGACCAGGTGGGGGGTGGGATGGTTGGGGGGGAAATATTAGCAGTCTTTTACAAGATACCTACTATGGTAATGTTTTCCATAGCTATACATGTACAACATAAACTGAATTGCTTATCTTCCCAGCGGGAGTATGTGACAAGGGAGAAAGGGAATGGATCTGGATTTCAAAGTTTTAAAATTAAATGTTTTAAACATATACAAAAAAAAAATAAAAAGAATTATTCGTCTACCAGACAGCCATGATGAAAAAAGCATCCTGGACAACCTCCTCCAAGAGATTGTCAAAGAAAACTGTCCTGAAGTCCTGGAGTCAGAAGATAAAATAGTTATCGAAAGAATTTACCAGACTCTCCTGAAAGAGATCCCAAATTGAAAACTCCAAGAAATATATTAGCCAAATTCCAGAATTACAAGATTAAGGAAAAAAAAATACTTCAAGCAGTCAAAAAGAAACAATTCATATATCAAGGAATTACAGTTAGGATCACACAGGACCTAGCAGCTTCTACATTAAAAGATCAGAGGGATTGGAATTTGATATTTCTTAAGGCAAGAGAGCTAGGACTCTACCCAGCAAAACTGAGCATAATCTTTCAGGCAAGGAGATGATCGTTTAATGAAATAAGGGACTTCCAGACTTTCCTGATGAAAAAGCCAGAGCTCAATGGAAAATCTGATCTCCAATTACAAGACTCAAGAAAGATATAAAAAGGTAAACAAGGAAAACATAGACTCACACATATATACATGCACATACCCACACTCATGCACACATGCATATAACTTGCTATGCAGCAACAGCAAAATGTTCACATCCCTATATGAGGAGCTGATAACTGTCAATATTGAAATTTTTATGATTATAATGACCTTCAAAAGGGTTATACATAGATAAAGGGTGTGGATATGAATGAACTGAAGATTAAATGAACTGAATAACCTGAAGATTAAAAAAAAAAACTTATTAAGGGGATCAAAAGGACTGTAATGGGATAAAAGAAAGGAAGAGATAGGAAAAGATAAAATATGCCATTAGAAGAGGCATAAAAACACACAATAGTATAGGGAAAAGAAAGAGGGAGAGAAACAACATTTAAACTATTCTCACTGGTTCTGGTTCAAAGAGTTATCAATGTAATCAGTAAAGTTTAAGATTCTAATGTGAATAGACACATAAATTAATTAAATAGAGGAAAAGGAGAGAGGGAGAGGAGCACTGTTTGAAATCTTCTCTGACTGGTTTGGTGTCAAACAGGGAGTAACTTACTCTTATAAGTATAAATATTTATTGCATCCTATAGGCAGTAGAATGGTAAGTGGGATAAAAAGGAGGAGACCAAAGGGTAGGATAAGGACTTTCAAGCATTCTTGAGGAAAAAACCAGAGCTGAATAGGAAATTTGACATTCAGACAAAAGTAGCAAGAGATGCTTGAGAAGGTAATCAGGAAAAATAAATCAAAAGGAACTTATCAAAGTTGAACTATTTACATTCATATAAGGAATTATTTTTCTCAATTGTATGCATATAAATTTGACAATCTTAGTGAAATGGATGAATATTTACAAAAATACAAGTTGCCCAGATTAACTGAAGAGGAAGTGAATTACCTAAAAAACCCCATCTCAGAAAAATAAATCACACAAGCCATCAATGAATTCCCTAGGAAAAAATCTCCAGGGACAGATGGGTTTAGTAGTGAATTCTAACAAACATTTAAACAACAATTGATTCCAATACTCTACAAACTATTTGGGAAAATTAGAGAAGAAAGAGTCCTACCAAATTCTTTCTATGTCACAAATATGGTACTGATTGCTAAATCAGGAAGAGATAAAACAGAGAAAGAAAATTATAGGCCAATGTCCCTCATGAATTTAGATGCAAAAATTTTAATAAAATATTAGCTAAAAAGGCTGCAACAACTTATCACAAGAATAAATACACTTTGATCAGGTAGGATTTATTCCAGGAATGCAATGATGGTTTAGTATTAGGAAAATCATCAGTATAATTGATCATATCGGCCAAGATGGCGGAAAGGAAGCAGTAACCTCGCTGAGCTCCTCTGTCACTAAGTCCAAAAGGGTAAATCTGAGCAGATTCTGGAGTGACGAAGCCCAGTGGAAGACAGAGTGTGGCAGAATCCAGCCCAGGAGGTTGCCCAGAGTGTCCGCACAGGTCGAGCGCAGAGCGTGTGGGGTCTGCACAGCTCAGACCTAAGAGCAGGCAAGCAGACTACACCAGAGAGAGAAAAAGCCCCAGCCTGCAGACTTACCAAGGACGAATCGCAGTCATCTGGCAGAGGGAACGGATCATTGGAGCCAGGTAGGAGAGTCGGGCCCCCAGTGGAGAGAGTGGCTTCTCAGGCTGCATTCAGCCCCCAGCCTGGAAATTTAGAAACTGCCTGCCTGTATGATACAGGGGCTGGAATGGCAAAGTAAATTCTAGCTGCTCCAATCCTCCCATCCCTCCTTCATGAAGCAGAAAACCCAAAGATAAGTCTCCCACCCAGACTGAAATCCCAAGTTAATGGAAATAGCCTCAGGCTTGAGAATCTCCAAGAAAGGGTGTAACTGAGACAGCCAGGAATCTGAAGAGAAGAGAGGGAGGGGACCCAACTAGCCCCACCTCACCTCACCAACAAAAGCCTACTTATAGCCCAGGGGTATAGAAGCAGAAATCTGAAGTGGTCAGACTCATCCCCACCTACACATCTACATTCCTCACTGACTTCCCTGACTTAGCCATAAACTAGCCACCCAGAGGTATTCAAAGTCAAGGATCAGGCCCCAAACTCATAGCCTGAGACACTAAGAAACAGGAAGTCACAATGGGAAGGAAGGAAGCTGAAAAGGAGAAGGGGAAGGCAAGAAAGTCTATTCGAGCATACTATGCAGGGCAAGAACAACAAAACACACAGGACAATATAGACTCTCTGCCCACACCAGAGACCACAGAAGGAAACATGATCTGGTCTCAAGCCCAAATAGCATTCCTGGAGGAGCTTAAGAAAAATTTTAAAGACCAAATCAGGGAGGCAATGACCAACTTGGAAAAAGAAAATACCTCCCTAAAAAAGGAACTTCAAAAACTTACTGAAGACCATAATTCACTAAAAATTAGATACAACCAAACTGAAACTCAGAACTCTATGATGCAGCAGGAGTCAATCGAAAAAAACAAGATGATCGAAAAATTGCAAGAAAATGTAAAATATCTCACTGGAAAAATAACTGACCTAGAGAACAGATCCAGGAGAGACAACCTAAGAATTATTGGTCTACCAGAAAGCCACGATGAGAAAAGCAGTCTAGACAACATCCTCCAAGAGATTGTCAAAGAAAACTGTCCTGAGGTCCTGGAATCAGAAGATAAAATAGCTATTGATAGAATTCACCGGACTCCTCCTGAAAGAGATCCCAAACTGAAAACTCCAAGAAATATAGTAGCCAAATTCCAGAATTATAAGATTAAAGAAAAAATTCTACAAGCAGCCAAAAAGAAACAATTCAAATATCGAGGAACTACAGTTAGGATCACACAGGACCTAGCAGCTTCTACATTAAAAGAGCGGAGGGACTGGAATTTGATATTTCGTAGGGCAAGAGAGCTAGGACTACAACCAAGGATTAACTACCCGGCAAAACTGAGCATAATCTTTCAGGCAAGGAGATGGACATTTAATGAAGTAAGGGACTTCCAGACTTTCCTAATGAAAAAGCCAGAGCTCAATGGAAAATTTGATCTCCAATTACAAGACTCCAGAAGAACATAAAAAGGTAAACAAGGGTAACATAGACTCACACATGCAGAAGTGCACATACCCACACCCACAAACACAAGCTCATTACCTGGGATGCAACAAGAGCAAAATGTTCACATCCCTATATGTGGAGCTGATAACTGTCAATATTTGAAATCTCTATGATTATCATGACCTGCAAAAGGGTTATACTTAGAGGGTGTGGGTATGAATGCACTAACATGGAGTCTAAAAAAAAAAAAAAGACTATTAAGGGGATCAATGGTACTGTAATGGGAAAAAGGAAAGGATGAGCTAGGAAAAGGTAAAATATGCCATCTGAAGAGGCATCAAAACACACTATAGAAGAAGGGAAAGTAAGAGGGAGAGGAACATCATTTAAACACTATTCTCACTGGTTCTGGTTCAAAGAAGGATCAAATTAATCAGTGAAGTTTAAGAATCTAACGTGAATAGACACATAAATTCATTGAATAGAGGAATTGGAGGGAGGGAGAGGAGCATTGTTTGAAATTTACTCTCATTGGTTTGGAATCAAACGGGGAGTAATTTACTCTGATAAGTATAAAAATTTGTTGTGTCCTATAGATAGTGGGAGGGTAAGGGGGGGGTGAAAAGGAGGAGACTAAAGGGAGGGATTATAAGGGAGGGAAATAGTAGTAAGGGGAGAGGGTAGGTTAAGAAGGGGGGTCACTGGGTGGGAACACTGAGGGAGGGGGTGGTCAAAAGGGAAAACTTCAAGGAGGGGAAGGGAGAAGGAAGAAACAAAAACATAAACAGGGGAGGGAATAGGATGGAAGGGAAGAGACAGATAGTCATCATTACTGTGAATGTGAATGGGATGAACTCTCCCATAAAACAGAGGCGGATAGCAGAATGGATTAAAAACCATAATCCTACAATATGCTGTCTACAAGAAACACATTTGAAACAAAGGGATACCCACAGGGTAAAGGTAAAAGGTTGGAGTAAAATTTATTATGCCTCAGCTAAAGAAAAAAAAGCAGGGGTAGCAATACTTATCTCAGATAAAGCAAAAGCAAAAATAGATCTAATTAAAAGAGATAAGGAAGGAAACTATATCCTACTAAAAGGCACCATTGAGAATGAAGCAATATCACTACTTAATATATATGCACCAAGTGGTATAGCATCCAAATTCCTAGAGGAGAAGTTAAAGGAATTAGAGGAAGAAATAGATAGCAAAACTATACTAGTGGGGGACCTTAATCTCCCCCTCTCTGAACTCGATAAATCTAACCTCAAAATAAACAAGAAAGAAGTTAAGGAGGTGAATAGAATCTTAGAGAGACTAGATATGATGGATCTCTGGAGAAAACTGAATGGGGATAAAAAGGAATTTACTTTCTTCTCAGCAGTGCATGGTACATACTCAAAAATAGACCATGTACTAGGGCATAAAAACCTCACAATCCAGTGCAGAAAGGCAGAAATAGTAAGCGCATCATTCTCAGATCATGATGCAATAAAAATTATATGCAATAAAGGGCCATGGAAAGATAGACTAAAAACTAATTGGAAACTAAACAATTTAATCCTAAAAAATTGGTGGGTCAAAGAAGAAATTATAGAAACAATCAATAATTTCATTCAAGAGAATGATAATAATGAAACAACATACCAAAATTTGTGGGATGCACTAAAGGCAGTTCTCAGGGGAAGTTTTATATCCCTGAGTGCATACTTAATTAAAGCAGAGAGAAGGGAGGTCAGTGAATTGGACATGCAATTGAAAAAGCTAGAAAAAGAACAAATTGAAAATCCCCAATTTAGTACTAAATTAGAAATACTGAAAACCAAAGGTGAGATTAATAAAATTGAAATTAAGAAAACCATTGAATTAATAAATAAAACCAAGAGCTGGTTTTATGAAAAAATCAACAAAATTGATAGACCCTTAGTCAATATGATAAAAAAAAAGAAAGAAGAAAACCAAATTATGAGTATCAAAAATAAAAAGGGTGAATCTACCTCCAATGAAGAGGAAATCAAAAAAATAATGAGGAATTATTTTTCCCAATTGTATGCACATAAATATGACAATCTTAGTGAAATGGATGAATATTTACAAAATCACAAATTGCCCAGATTAACTGAAGAGGAAGTGAATTACCTAAATAACCCCATCTCAGAAAAAGAAATCAAACAAGCCATCAATGAACTCCCTAGGAAAAAATCTCCAGGGCCAGATGGGTTCACTAGTGAATTCTATCAAACATTTAAAGAACAATTGATTCCAATACTCTACAAACTATTTGGGAAAATTAGTGAAGAAGGAGTCCTACCAAACTCTTTCTATGACACAAATATGGTACTGATTCCTAAATCAGGAAGAGATAAAACAGAGAAAGAAAATTATAGACCAATCTCCCTCATGAATTTAGACACAAAAATTCTAAATAAAATATTAGCCAAAAGACTCCAACAACTTATCACAAAAATAATACACCCTGATCAGGTAGGATTCATTCCAGGAATGCAAGGATGGTTTAATATTAGGAAAACCATCAATATAATTGAGCATATCAACAACAAAACTAGCAAAAACCACATGATCATCTCAATAGATGCAGAAAAGGCTTTTGACAAAGTACAACATCCATTCCTATTAAAAACACTAGAAAGTATAGGAATAAATGGAGCCTTCCTTAAAATAGTTGCTAGCATCTATCTAAAACCATCAGCAAGTATTATATGCAATGGGGATAAACTAGAAGCCTTTCCAATAAGATCAGGAGTGAAACAAGGGTGTCCACTATCACCCCTCTTATTCAATCTGGTACTTGAAACGTTAGCAGTAGCAATTAGAGAAGAAAAAGAAATCAAAGGAATCAAATTAGGCAAAGAAGTGACCAAGCTGTCACTCTTTGCAGATGATATGATGATATACTTAGAGAATCCTAGAGAATCAAGTAAAAAATTACTTGAGACAATAAATAAATTTGGCAAAGTTGCAGGATATAAAATAAACCCACATAAATCCTCAGCATTCCTGTACATCTCTAATAAAACTCAACAGCAAGAGATAGAAAGAGAAATCCCATTTAAAGTCACTGTAGACATTATAAAATATTTGGGAATCTACTTGCCAAAACAAACCCAGAATCTATATGATCAAAACTACAAAACACTTCTCACACAAATAAAAACAGATCTAAATAGTTGGAAAAATATCAATTGCTCGTGGCTGGGTCGAGCTAATATAATAAAAATGACAATTTTACCCAAACTAAATTATATATTTAGTGCCATTCCAATCAATCTACCAAAAAACTACTTTGTAGAGTTAGACAAAATAATAACAAAATTTATTTGGAAAAACAAACGGTCTAGAATATCAAGGGAATTAATGAAAAGAAATGCTAGGGAAGGTGGACTAGCTATGCCAGATCTTAATCTGTATTATACAGCAGCAGTCATCAAAACTGCTTGGTACTGGCAGAGGTGTAGAGTAGTGGATCAATGGAATAGATTAGGTGCAGGAGACCCAGCAGTTAATGAATATAGCAATCTATTGTTCGATAAACCCAAAGACCCCAGTTTTTGGGACAAGAATGCACTATTTGACAAAAACTGCTGGGAAAACTGGAATACAGTATGGCAGAAACTGGGCATAGATCATTATCTAACACCATATACCAAAATCAAGTCTAAATGGGTGCATGATCTAGGTGTAAAGGATGATACTGTAAGCAATTTGGGAAAGCAAGGAATAGTTTACCTGACAGATCTGTGGAGAGGGGAAGATTTTAGGACCAAACAAGAATTAGAGAGCATTATAAAATGCAAAATGGATAATTTTGATTACATTAAATTGAAAAGCTTCTGCACAAACAAAGCCAATGTAACCAAGATCAAGAGGGAGGTGGGAAATTGGGAAAGAATTTTTACAACCTGTGTCTCTGATAAAGGACTCATTTCTAAAATTTATAGAGAATTGAGCCAAATCTATATGAATACAAGTCATTCCCCAATTGAGAAATGGTCAAAGGATATGAATAGGAAGTTTTCAGAGAAAGAAATTAAAGATATCTATAAGCATATGAAGAAATGCTCTAAATCACTATTAATTAGAGAAATGCAAATCAAAACAACTCTGAGATACCACATCTCTCCAGTCAGATTGGCTAAGATGACAAAACAAGAAAGTGACAAATGCTGGAGAGGATGTGGGCAAATTGGAACGCTAATACATTGCTGGTGGAGTTGTGAACTTATCCAACCATTCTGGAGAGCAATCTGGAATTATGCCCAAAGGATTATAAATAATTTCATACCCTTTGACCCAGCCATACCACTCCTAGGGTTATATCCCAAAGAGATCATAGTAGTGGGAGGAAGAACCATATGTACAAAAATATTTTTAGCAGCCCTTTTTGTGGTTGCAAAGAATTGGAAACTAAAGGGGTGCCCATCAATTGGGGAATGGCTAAACAAGTTGTGGTATATGAATGTAATGGAATTTTATTGTGCTATAAGAAACGAGGAGGTGACGGATTTCATAATTACCTGGAGAGACTTATACAAACTGATGCTGAGCGAGAAGAGTAGAATCAGAAGAAATTTGTATACAATCACAGACATACCATATCTGTGACGACCAACTATGACAGACTGGACTCTTTTCAGCAATGCAGTGATATAAGTTAATCCCGAATGACTCAAGAAAGTGAGAAATGCGCCATCCAGAGATATAACTAGAAAGAACTGAGCCTGAATCCTGATGGAAGCAAACTAAATGATCTTGTTCTTCTCATTGTTTGGTTTTACTTCTTCCTTACCATCTTTCATCCCACCTAGTACAATATGCCTTTGTAATTGGAATAATGTTTAATATGAATGCATTTGCAGACCCTATACTGTACTATATGATGTCATGAGGGGAGGGGGGAGGGAAGTAAAGGAAATTTGAAAATCAAGGAACTATGGAATTGAATCTTGTTAACTGAAACTAAACTAATAAATTAATTAAAAAAAAATAATTGATCATATCAATAATAAAACTAGCAGAAACCACATGATTATCTCAATAGATGCAGAAAAGCCTTTTGACAAAGTAAAACATCCATTCTTATTAAAAACACTAAAGAGTATAGGAATAAATGGAGCCTTCCTTAAAATAGTTGATAGCATCTATTTAAAACCATCAACAAGTATTACATACAATGGGGATAAACTAGAAGCATTTCCAATAAGATCAGGAGTGAAACAAGGATGTCCACTATCACCCCTCTTATTCAATCTGGTGGTAGAAATGTTAGCAGTAGCAATTAGAGAAGAAAAAGAAATCAAAAGAATCATATTAGGCAAGAGACCAAGCTATCACTCTTTGCAGATGATATGATGATACACTTAGAGAATCCTAGAGAATCAAGTGAAAAACTACTTGAGACAATAAATAAATTTAGCAAAGTTGCAGGGTATAAAATAAACCCACATAAATCCACGGCATCCCTGTATATCTATAATGAAATCCAACAGCAAGGGATAGAAAGAGAAATCCCATTTAAAGTCACTGTAGACATCATAAAATATTTGGGAATCTACCTGCTAAAACAAACCCAGGACCTATATGATCACAACTACAAAACACTTCTCACACAAATAAAATCAGTTCTAACTAATTGGAAAAATATCAATTGTTCATGGCTGGGTCGAGCTAATATAATAAAAATGCCAATTTTACCCAAACTAAATTATATATTTAGTGCCATACAAATCAATTTACCAAAAAACTACTTTATAGAGTTAGACAAAATAGTAACAAAATGTATTTGGAAAAACAAACAGTCTAGAATATCAAGGGAATTAATGAAAAGAAATGCTAGGGAAGGTGGACAAGCTATACCAGATTTTAATCTGTATTATACATCAGCAGTCATCCAAACTGCTTGGTACTGGCTAAGGAGTAGAGTAGTGGATCAATGGAATAAATTGGGTACACGAGATCCACCAGTTAAGGAGTATAGTAATTTATTGTTTGATAAACACAAAGACGCCAGTTTTGGGGACAAGAATACACTATTTGACAAAAACTACTGGGAAAACTGGAATATAGTATGGCAGAAACTGGACATAAATAATTATCTAACACCATATACCAAAATCAAGTCCAAATGGGTTTATGATCTAGGTATAAAGGATGATACTGTAGGAAATCTGAGAAAGCATGGAATATTTTACCTGTCAGATTTGTGGAGAGGGAAAGACTTTAGGACCAAACAAGAACTAGAGAGCATTATAAAATGCAAAATGGATAATTTTCATTACATTAAATTGAAAAGCTTCTGTACAAACAAAGCCAATGTAACCAAGATCAGGTAAAGGAGAGACTATATTACAAGCCTTCAGGAAGAAATAATTAAATATTGTGGAAACACAATCAGGATAAAACAGAATCTGGCAGCTTCTACACTGAGGGATCTAAGGGCTTGGAATATGATATTTTGGAGTTCAAAGGAGCTGGGATTAAAACCAAGAATCACCTACCCAGAAAAAGTGAGTATCATGTTTCAGGGGAAAATATGGTCATTCAGTGGAATAGAGGACTTTCAAGCATACTTGATGAAAAAATCAGAGTTAAATAGAAAATTTGACATTCAGATACAAGAAGCAAGAGAAGCATGAGAAGGAAAACAGGGAAAGTAAACCATAAGGACCTTATCAACATTGAACTATTTACATTCCTACATGGAAAAACTATAATTATAACTTATGAAAGTTTTCTCAGTATGAGAATAGTTGAAGGGAATAGAAATGGGTGTGTATGTATATATGCGTTTATGTGTATATATATATATATATATATATATATATATATATATATATATATGTACATATATACATACATAAATGTCTATATAGGAGTATATATTGGTGTATGAATACATATGTGAATTGTGTATATATGTGTACAGGTATTCATAGATAGAGGGCCCAGGACCAATTTAATAGGAGGGGATAATACTCAAAAGGTGAAATTAAGATGTGAGAGAGGAATATAATGAGAAGAGATGGGGAGAGACAGAATTGGGTAAATTATCTCATATAGAAGAGACAAGGGAATATGGTTACAATGGAGGAGTAGAATAGGAAGGCAAAAGGGAATTGGTCAACCTTATTCTCAATAAATTTGGCTTAGGCAGGGAATAAGACACACCCAAAATATGGTATCTCACCCTACAGGAGAGTATGGTGGGAAGGGGATGAGAGGGGAATAATGAAAGGGAGAGAGCATGCTGGGAGGGAGCTAAGTTGGAAGCACCCACTTTTGAAAAGTAGTGAGTAGAACAAGTGGGAGGGGGTAGGAGGTGGGAAATCTAGTCAGTCTTTTACAATATATCCACTATGGAAATTTTTTGCATAGTTATACATGTACAACGTATACTGAATTGCTTATCTTCCTAATAAGGGTGGGTGACAATGGAGGAAGGGAATGAAACTGGAATTCAAAGTTTTAATATCAAATGTTTAAATATATATGTATATACTATTATTAATATTATTTTATGTAACTGGAAAATAAGATATACAGGCATTGGGGTACAGAAACTGACCTTGCCCTACTGGAAAGTTGGAGGGCATATGGGAGAAGATATGGGAGAGGGAAGGTTGGAGGAGGGAATATCCAGGGGGATCACTATTTTGGGGTGATAGGTAGGAAAAAACGGGGAGGCAATTTGTAACTCAAAATCTTGCAAAAATAAATGATGTAAACTAGAAGTTAATAAAGCTTTGATTAAAAAAACAGACTAACTCAAATGGCAAAAGAGATCCAAAAAGCCAATGAGGAAAAGAATGCCTCAAAAAGAAGAATTGACCAGACGGAAAAGGAATTTCAGAAACTTACTGAAGAGAACAATTCCTTCAAAGTTAGATTGGATCAAATGGAAGCTAAATACTTTATGAGAAATCAAGATATTATAAAACAGATCCAAACAAATGAAAAAACAGAAGGTGATTTGAAATATCTTATTGTAAAAACCATTCACTTGGACAATAGATCTAGGAGAGATAATGCAAAATTATTGAACTACCTGAAATGTGTGATAAAAAAGCACCTAGATATCATCTTTCAAGAAATTCTCAAAGAGAATTGCCTTGATATTCTAGAACCATCGGGTAAAATAGACATGGAAAGAATCCAATGATCACCTCTTGAAAGAGATCCCCGAAGAAAAACTAGGAATATGGTAGCCAAATTCCAGAGTTCCCAGGTCAAGGAGAAAATATTACAACCAGAAAGAAACAATTTGAGTATTTTGGAAATACAATCAGGATAACACAAGACTTAGCAGCTTCTACATTAAAGGGCTGAAGGATTTGGAATATGACATTCCAGAGGTCAGAGGAGCTAGGATTAAAACCAAGAATCACATACCCAGCAAAACTGAGTATAATACTTCAGAGAGGAAATAAAAGGATATTCAATGAAATAGAGGACTTTTAAGCAGTCTTGATGAAAAGACCAGAGCTGAATAGAAAATATGACTTTCAATACAAGACTCAAGAGAAGCATGAAAAAGTAAACAGGAGAGAGAAATCATAAAGAACTTATTAAATTTGAACTCTCTGCATTTCTACATGGAAAGAAGATATTTGTAACTCATGAGACATTTCTCAGTATTAGAGTAGTTGGAGGAAATGAAAGGTAGATAGATAGATAGATAGATAGATAGATAGATAGATAGATAGATAGATAGATAGACAGAGAAAGATAGATGGCACAGGTTGAGTTGGACATGAAAGGATGAAATAAAAAAATAAAATTAAGGAGTGAGAGAGGAACATATTGGGAGGAGAAACTGAGAGATAAATGGGGTAAATTATCTCACTTAAGAGAGGTACTTAGAAAAGGCTTTCAAAATGGAGGGAAATAGGGGGAAGGTGAGAGAGAATGAGTGAAGCTTACTCTCATTAGATTTTGGATTTAGGAGGGATAAAAATCAATGTAATAAAAAGTAAGCAAAAATCTCATAACTATATTCTGAAATGTAAATGGATTAAATAATCTCATAAAATGAAGGATAAATAGAGGGACAATAGATAAATTGATAGCTAGATAGATCTTTTATTATTTCCTACCTGGCTGCTCTCCTAGACTTTATGATCCCCATAAACTCATCATTCTACAAGATGAATTCAATTGTAAATTATACCTTTTCAGGTCATTTTCCACTTTGATTGCAGAAATTCATCATGTTTTCCCTCCCCTTTCTTCTTCTCCCTTCTTTCAATTTTCCTTTTATGTGTTGTATTTCCCTGTTACAACATGAATTCCTTAAGAACAGGGACTACTTTAGACCTTTATTTCTGTCTCCAGTGCTTATGAACTCAATCAGATTTGGAGAATGGATAAATAAACAAATCACAGCAATTTTCTGCCTACAAGAAAAACATATACAGCAAAAACAAATATCTCAATAAAAAAAGGAAAAAAAAATCTCTGTTAGTATGTACCAAGTACTGTGCTAAGTGCTGGAGATACAAATATATGCAAGCAAGACAGTCCTTATCTTCAAAGTCAAGGGAGAGCATGGCCGTTGTGGAATATTTTTTTTTTCAGTGGCCTAGAAGTGGAATGCATAAATTGAATCCAGGCAAGAAAATGTCACAATTCGGAACCCAGAATCCCAGGGAAGGGGTCAAAATCCAGGTCCCAGAGGAAAAAGGATGAAAAGGAGCATTTTCTTGTAGACAGTAGATTATGGGAACTCCTGAAAAGTGACACAATGCATTGGTCACTTGAAATGAGAAACTAGAATATAATTGAATATATAGGTGGGTAATTCAGAAAAATTAGAAGCATGAAGTTTTTTTAATGCAAAGTAATATGTTCATAATAAAAGATAGCAATGCTATAAACATACTATCCTCTGAGAATATGAAGAGATCTTAGAGATCAGCTAATAAAATATGTGACTCAGAAATAGTTTTCTCTATAAATTCCCTGACAAATAGTCATTCAGACTAAGTTAAAAGACCTTCAATAAAATGGATCTCATTAATTTCTAAGGTAGCCCACTATACTTTTGAACACCTCTGAGTGGTAGGAAGTTTTAACTCATCTTGAGGTGACATTGACTTTTCTACAACAGCATGCATTGTTCTTTAGTCTGTCCTCTGATGCCTAGCAAAAAACATATATCTTTCTTCCAATGGTACAACCTTCAAGTGCCTAAAGATAGATATTTTGTTCCTTCTTAATCTCTCCTAAGGACATTAAATATCCTCAGTTTCTTTAACTGATCCACATGTAAATTTATCTCCAGTCTCCTTAATATCATCATGACTCGTAGCTTAACAAGATCATATATGAAAAATGATTAATTATTTTTCTTTTTTTGCTTTCTTTTCTTTTTTACAGTAGAATGCAAGTGTCACACATTTTCATTGGATGTAAAGAACAGTTTTTTCAAACATAATATGATTTTTAGTTACATGCAATGGTCATTTTCAGTACTTCAGAGGAACTTCAAGGAAGAACAGGAGTAAAGAATATAATGAAAGAATTGTATGATAGAGTAAGTGGACTGAATCTGTGATGAAAGATTGTGATTATAGGTAGAAAGTTATAGGTAGAAAGCCAGTGTTCTCCACTGGTACCTTTATAATGTTGGAAGAAACAAAGATGTCTTCCAGGATATTGTAGAGTCCCTGTGATACTAGATTATAAAGAAATAAGTATGGTATAGTTTTACATATTTGCTATAGCTCTCATAGATCCTTGATAATAGAGTCAAAACAAAGATTCTATAATCTCTTTTGAAGTGGCACCATTGATAGTCCACTGCATTTAGAATCAAGATAACCAAAGTTCAAATCCTACCTGAGACACGTAACTAGCTTTGGGCACCTAACTTATGGTCTCTGTTTCCTTAGATGCAAACTGAGAATGGGTCAATTGATGGTCTCTCATATGCCTCTCAGTTTGGTATCTGTGATCCTATAATTCATGATTTCGTCCCTTAGTTTCCCTCTCCTTGTTCACCTGATATTACAGCTTATCCCAAATAATGTGTATAAGCCAGATTCAGAGAGCTGCTCTTGGCAGCCATGATTTCTGGATGGCACTGTGCTCCCATTGTCTAGTTTTTGGATTTCTTTTTTCTTATGATTTATCATTCTTTTTATGACATACTAAAACTACCAACAACAAAAATAAAGCTTCAGATACCATCAGACTTTCTTGAAAGATGGTTATGGCTTTTATAGTACTTCTGTGTGTGTTACACAAGA
The DNA here is from genome assembly GCA_011680675.1 of Gymnobelideus leadbeateri. Lineage (NCBI taxonomy): Eukaryota > Metazoa > Chordata > Mammalia > Diprotodontia > Petauridae > Gymnobelideus > Gymnobelideus leadbeateri. Next base: position 508,879 of record WOXC01007456.1, on the reverse strand, counting down.
CTACATTCATTGAAAGGACCCAGGGAAATGGCCTACCGTGGAAATATTGTTCTGTACTTCTTCATGACCAAAAGTTTCTGTGGTTAGCTTGAACAATCAGAACCTCAGATGAGATAGAAAATACTTTGAAAATGCTACTGAATTGTGTATATATGCATAGATATATGGATCAGCTGATACTGACATTAACATTGTTTTTTTATTACTATTATTATTATTATTATTATTATTATTATTATTATTATTATGGGAAGAGAAATGGGAATAATTATTTATTAAGCACCTATTATAAGCCAGACACTGTGCATCAACGTTTATAATTATTATTTCATTTGATCCTCACAACAACTCTGTGAGGTAGGTACTGCTAGTATCTCATTTTGTAATAACTTGAAGCAGAAAGGGGTTTAAGTGATTGGCCCAGGGTCATGCTGTTAATAAGTATCTGTGACCAGGATTTGAATTCATGTCTTTCTGACTCCAAGCCCAGTGCTCTTTGGATTGATAATTAGTTTTTTATAATGATTAATAGGAGGAGGGGTATCAGCAGCAGGAGTAGTATAGGGGTTCTTATTTGTTTTATAGCATTATGCATTCCCCTGGCCATTTCTGCTGAAATATGTAGATCTATTTCAGAATAATATTGTAACTGAATAAAACAAAATTTAGAGAGTTGAAAAATGAAGAATAGTAAAATACAGTCATAAATATTTTTTTCTCATTTCAATTCATAGACTCCCTGAATTCTATCCATATCCCCCTTGGTAACCTCAGGTTAAGAACTCCAGATCTAAAATTTAATTCCAAGTATATTTTTCAGGACCACTGGATTCTCTTTTTGTTTTTCCACTAAGAAAGAATTGACCAAACAACAAATTTGCTAAGAAAGAAACTTGAGAGGTCTGATGCAAAATCTTATCCGGTCTAGTTTATTTTCATAAATCTTCTTTGAGAATAATGATCAAGTCCACCTACAAACACACATCAAACTAGTGGATAATCACACTTAGTCTTATGAAATATGAAGGCATTATATTAAAATGTAATAACCAATAATAATAATAATAATAATAACATCTAGCATTTAGATAGTGCTTTAAGAGTTGTAAAGAGCTTTACAAATACGATATCATTTTATCCTCACAATCACCCTGGGGCATAGATGCTATTATTATCTCCAATTTACAAATAAAGAAATTGTGGATTAGAAAGGTTAACTGACTTCTTGTTATACAAATTTTAATATCTGAGGCTGGCTTCAAATTCAGCACTTTATTACTTCAATTCTAATACTCCATCTACTGTGCTATCTAGCTGGAAATTTATTTTCTGCTCATAATAGGGTCTATCTTCATAAGTAGTGAGTACCTTCATAAAATTTCCTTTTCTTCATACTTCTATTTTTAGGTGCCAATATCTTGTGTGTTAAAGAAAATACTTTATTTCAGTAGAGAGCTTGCATTTCAGGGAAAAGACTTGGAGTCAAGGTAAATGTGTCAGGAGACAATATTACCACGTCAATGACTATACTTCTCTTGGCTCCATTTTCTTTTATGAAGAAAAAAGAATTCACAACCTAAGGGTTACTATGAGCAAATATGTCGGATATGTTGGTAAACTTCAAAAGACTACACACACACACACACACACACACACACACACACACACGTGCATGTAACTATTTCACTTATTAAAGGCGGTGACTTCTAGAAAAGAAAGATGTCCTGCCTTCTAGTCCTAGTTCTGCTAATTATTGCATTTTTTTACACTGCAAGAAGAATTTATTAAGCACCTAATATGTGCTAGTCACTGCACCGAGTTGCATGCATAATCACAGAATCCAAATTCAGATAAAATCAGGTTTGTGAGGGATATGAACAGTCATTTAAACCAACCCATTAAAGAAACAATTAAACAAAAAAAAAAACATCAATTCTGACATATTTGGAAAATTATCATCTATCCTGTGCCTATGAATCTTCTCTAAGGGAAATTCTTATATCCCCAAGTCAGTCTATTCCATTTTTATGTATTTCTAATTGAGATGTAGATCAACATTTCCAACATGTACCAAGACATACCATTCTCTCCAAATGGATACATGACTTAAATATTCAAGTTCACATTATAAATTAGAGGAGACAGAGGATGGCTGAGTAAGAAGAAACTGTAGAACCTAACTATTCCTAATCGTTCCATGATCTAAAAAAAATGTACCAAATTGAATTCTGAAGAAGAAAGATAAGAAAAAGTCATAATGACACTTTTTTTGGCCAATGGCAACTAAAGGACTTATAGAGATCTATGGAGATTGAGGGTGGGTTTTGGACAAGAGAATATATAGAGATCAAGAATACAAGCTCTAAGTAACAGGACACCATGAATGAGATTTGAAAACGATTTTTAAAATGGGAAAAAAATGAGAGCTGGGGGAAAGAAGAAAAGAGGATTAACAGCTTTGAAAAAGAGGTTAAAAATCATTACTTAAGGGGACAGGATAAAAGAAGAAAATAGAATAAATGGGAGGCAGGGTAGTATGGAGGGAATATAGTTAGTCTTTCACAATATGATGACTATGGAAATGTTTTGTGTAACTACACATGTACAACCTATATTGAATTGCTTGTCTTCCCCATGGGGGGTGGGCGAGGATGGAAGAAGAGAAAAGAATCTGGAATTTGAAGTTTTAAAAATAAATGTTAAAACTTATTTTCTAAATGCCTCCGGGAAATAATATATACTGGCAATGGGGTATAGAAATCCATCTTGCCCTACAAGAAAGTAAGGGTGTGTTTGTGTGTGAGGGAGGACATAAGAAAGAACAGATTAGGGGAAGGCGTAATCAGTATGCTTGCTATCTTGATGTGTGGGACATGGGAGATATAGGTAGAAAATTTGTAACAAAATCTTTTGGAAATAAATGTTGAAAACTAATAAATTAATGAATGAATGCATGAATGAATAAATTTAAAAAATCAAGAGAAAAATGTTGAAATTAGAATTGGTAAAATGGAAGCTAATAACTCCATGAGCCCTAAGAAATAATAAAACAAACTTAAAAGCCTGAAAAAATAGAATAAAATGTAGAGCACCTTATAAGAAAAATACATGGGGGGGCAGAGCCAAGATGGCAGAGTAGAAACAGCTCGTCCAAGCCTCTCTGCCCCCAGATTCCTCACAAACTATGTAAAAAAGGACTCTGAAAAACTTCTGGAGCCCCAGCACCCACAGAACGACACAGAGAAGCTAACCTCCCGCTGAGGACAGCCCAGCACCCTGCAGGAAGGACCAGCGCAGTGGTCTGGGAGCCGGCAGCGCGCAGAGCGCAGGAGCCAAGCTGAGCCCAGGTCCACGTGAGCCGAGGTTTTAGCCCCAGGGCGGCAGGGCCAGCAGCCGGCTGGAGGAACCCCAGAACACCAGGAACTGTGGAGACGCCAGAATTATCAACATAGACTTGCCTAGGACAAAGTAAGAGGATAGTGTCCTATGGACTTTGGGACCTGTATTTGGGGAATGCGTCAGCTCCCTCCCCTGGGGCTAGAAGCCGCTGAGGAGACACGCCATTTTGTAGTTTTCAGAGGCATTTCCGGCTCCCAGCCTACAAATCGTGGGGAGATCCAGCGATCAGTCTTGGGGGTAATCGCTCTTGCTTTAACCTCCCTGGATCTGGATTGTGATCTAGGGTGGAAGTTGTGGGTGGGTTTACAGCTTGCCAGAAACGGAAGTTGCCCCCCACACTTTCGGGACGAAAATTCCTCTATCTGGCCTTAAAGCCATAGTGTGTCAACAAGGCCAAAAGTCAAGCAATTAAGTGGCAACATGCCAAGGCAAAGGAAACAGAAAAATGCAACCCTAGACTCCTATTTTGGGGGCATAGAGCAGGAAAAGGACTGTGAGGTCAGAAGTCCTGCTCCAAAAGCCCCGGGGAAAACATGAGCGGGTTGCAGGCCATAGAGGACCTTAAGAAGGACTTTAAAAATCAAATAAGAGAAGTGGAGGAAAAATTGGAAAGAGAAATGAGAAGGATGCAGGAGAAGTATGAAATGAGGGTCAACAGCCTGACTGAGGAAAACAACACCTTAAAAAATAGACTAACTCAAATGGCAAAGGAGGCCCAAAAGGGCAATGAGGAGAAGAATGACTTAAAAAGCCAAATTTGCCAGATGGAAAAAGAATCTCAAAAGTTCACTGAGGAGATTCATTCTTTCAGAGTTAGACTGGAGCAAATGGAAGCTAGTGACTTTATGAGAAATCAAGATGCTGTTAAGCAGATCCAAAGAAACGAAAGATTAGAAGGCAATGTGAAATATCTTCATGGGAAAAACCACTGACCTGGAGAATAGATCCAGGAGAGACAATTTAAAAATTATTGGACTACCTGAAAGCCATGATCAAGGAAAGAACCTAGAAATCACCCTTCAAGAAATTCTCAAGGAAAACTGCCCTGATGTTTTAGATCCAGAGGGCAAATAGAGGTTGAAAGAATCCACCGATCACCTCCTGAAAAAGATCCCAAAAAGAAAACTCCCAGAAATATTATAGCCAGGTTCCAGAATCCCCAGATCAAGGAGAAAATACTACAAGCAGCCAGGAAGAAACAATTTCAATATTGTGGAAACACAATCAGAATAGCCCAGGACCTGGCAGCTTCTACACCGAGGGATCGAAGGGCATGGAATATGATATTCCAGAGGGCAAAAGAACTGGGAATGAACCCAAAGGTCACCTACCCAGCAAAACTGAGTATTTTGTTTCAGGGGGAAATATGGTCATTCAGTGGAATAGAGGACTTTCAAGCATTCTTGAGGAAAAACCAGAGTTGAATAGAAAATTTGACATCCAGACGCAAGAAGTAAGAGATGCCTGAGAAGGTAATCAGGGAAAAGAAATCAAAAGGAACTTATCAAAGTTGAACTATTTACATTCCTATATGGAAAAGCAATATCTGTGACTGATGATATCTTTCCCACTATGAAAATAATGGAAGAAGGGGGGTGTGGTCATACAAATACATATGTGAATGTGTGTGTATATGGTTACAGTTATATATGGATAGAGGGCATAGGTTGATTTTGTTGGGAAGGGAGAGCACTCAAGGGATGAAATTATGAGGTGAGAGAGGAAAGTGGCAAGAGGAGATGGGGAGAGACATGGTAGGGTAAACTATCTCATGTAGGGGAAGTGGGTGCAAAGGAGTGGGAGAATAAGGAAGGCTAAAAAGGCAAAACCACATTCACATTGAATTTGGTTCAGGGAGAAAATGACATACATACTAAATGGGATATCTCACCTGCAGCAGGATAGGGGGAAGGGGGATGAGAGGAGGGATGATGGATGGGAGGGCATCCTTGGGGTGAGGGGAGGTTGGAAGTACCCACTATAGAAGAGGGACAGGATCATGTAGGGAATGGACCAGGTGGGGTGTGGGATGAGTGGGAGGGAATTATAAGCAGCCTTGTACAATATATCTACTATGATAATGTTTCGCATAGCTAGACATGTACAACATATACTGAATTACTTATCTCCCAAGAGGGAATGGGTGACAAGGGAGGAAGGAAATGGATCTGAAATTCGAGGTCATAACATTAAATGTTTCAAATATATATATATAAATACTATTATTAATACTCTTGCCTATAATTGGGAGATAAGATGTGCAGGCATTGGGACACAAAGATTCATCTTCCTCTAATGGAAAAGTCGATGGGGGTATGGGAGAAGGTATGGGAGAGAGCAGATTGGAGGAAGCGATATCTTGTGGGACTGCTATTCTGGGAGGATGGGTAGGGGAAAAAACGGTGGGAGGGATGATTGTAACTCAAAATCTGGCAGAAATGAATGATGTAAAGCAGAAGTTAATAAAGCATTTGTTTAAAAAAAACAACAAATAAAAGAAAAATACATGATAAAAATATCAAGGAAACATAAGAATCATTAAACTACCTGAAATCCATGAACAAAGAAGGAGCTTAGAAATTATATCTCAAGAAATCATGTGAAAACTGCTGAGCTTTCTTAAAATTAGAGGACAGAGAAGACATTGAAATATTTTATCAGAAAATCCTGAAAGAATGCCCTCATTGAAAAGTCCTAAGACAATTTAGGACTTTTTTTCAAGTCAAGAAAAAATAATAATTGAAGCATACAGAAAGAAAGAATTCAAGCAGGAAGAAGCTACAATGAAGATCACACAAGAATTAGCAGCTGTCAGCTTAGGGAGAAGAAATCTTAGACATTTATAAGGGAAAGGCAAAAGATCTAGAAGAGGAATAACCTAATCAATGAAACTTAGTATAATCCTACAAGGTAAAAACTGGATTTTAATGAAGTGGAAAACATAATCACTCCTGATAAAAAGACTAGAGCTGAGTAGAAAATTTAACATACAAGAACAGGAGTCGAGAAGCATAAAAAGGGAAACATGAATGAAAAATCATAAGATACTAAACAAGTTAAATAGCTTACATTCTTATGTGGAGAGATGATATATGTAGACCTTCAGAACTTTATCATAAACAGGGGCCATAATAAAACTCTAATTAGACAAAAGGTTTGAATATAATTCTCATATGTTTGATGATGCTTGGATGATATTAGAAGAATGGATAGAATATGGACAAGGAATCCACTGGCAGGGGGAGAGGTAAAGTGGGGAAAATTATTTCACATAAATGGTATGGGTAAGGAGGCGCTTATAGGAAAAAAAAGAGTGTGGTGGGGAGGTTGGTGGGGAAGCAGGCTACACTTGAACTTCATTTTCATTTGCATTGATTAAGAAGAGAATACTCTTTTGGGAAAACGAAAATAATTGACTCAACAGTGAAGTAGGCAAAGGTGGAGGAGATAAGTGGGAGGGTAGATTAAGGACTGCCTAAGTCAGAGGCAAAACTTAAGGAAAATGCAGGGAGGGGGAAGATGGAGAAGTATAAAAAAAGATGAAGATAAATACACAATTAATAATCATGACACTTTGAATGGGATGAATTCACAAGGGGAAGGGGAACGGAATAACCATCTATGTAGTGCCTACTATATGCCAGGCACTGTGGTAAGCACTTTACAAATATTATCTCATTTGACACTCACAATAAGACTAGCATGCAGGTGTTATTATTATTCCCATTTTATAGTTAAAGACACTGAAGCAATGAGAGAGCAAAAGACTCAATGAGAGTCACAGAGCTAATGTGTGTCTGAGCCTGCATTTGAATTCAGGTCTTTCTTACTCCAGTTCCAGATGTGGTATTCTATTTGTAATACCATATACAAACAATAAAATGGAAGAAAATAGCAGAATGTAACCAAGTTTCTAAGTTATTTGCAAGAAACATTCTTAAAACAGAAAGATCTGCTCTTTCTCCGTTTTGGTTATATAAGAATTTAAAGAAATACACTTTTCCCTAAATACTACTTCAGCTGCATCACATAAATTTCTGATTTGCTCTTTGACCGACTTATTCTTCAGGATTGCATTATTTAGTTCCAAATTAATTATTTTTCTTGTTTTTTTTTTTTTTTTGAGGGCAATTGGGATTAAGTAACTTGCCCAAGGTCACACAGCTAAGTTTTTGTTTGTGTGTGCATTAAGTGTTTGAAGTTGGATCTGAACTCAGGTCCTTCTGACTCCAGGGCAAACTCTCTACTCACTGAGCCACCTAGCTGCCCCTCCCAATTAATTTTTATCTACTTTTCCATTGCCCTTTGTTGAATGTTGTTTATTGCAGTATGATCCAAAAAGAATATATTTAATAGTTCTGCCTTTTTACATTTTATTTTGAGTGTTTTATGCCTTAATATATGGTCTGTTTTGTGTAGGTGCCATGTGCTGCCCATTCAGTTTTCTTCAAAAGTTTTCATATCTCACTTTTCTAATATTCTGTTTACCTCCTCAGTTTCTTTCTTGCTTATTTTTTGGTTTAAGTTATTGAGCCCTGAGAGGAGACAGTTGAGGTCCCCCACTGGTATAGTTTTGCTTTCTATTTCTTCTTATAACTCACTTTACTTATCTAAGAATTTGGAAGCTATATCACTTGGTGCATATATGTTTAGCATTAATATTGCTCTATTATCTGTGGGACCTTTTAGCAAGATGTAATTTCCTTTCTTATCTCTTTTAATTTAGTTTATTTTTGCTTTTCCTTTGTCTGACATTAGGATTTCTACCCTGGCTTTTTTTTTTTTAATTCGGCTGAAGCATAATGGATTCTGTTCAAGCCCCTTACCTTTATTCTGTGTGTATCTCTCTGCTTGCTTCAAGAATACTCCTTGTAAACAAAGCACTGTAGGATTCTGGTTTTTGATCCGCTCTGCTACTCACTTCCATTTTATGGGAAAGCTCATTCCATTCATGTTCACATTTATGATTACTGTGTGTTTCCCTCCATCTTATTCTTCCTCCTCTTTGTCTTTTCACCCTTCATCTCCTCACTAGTGCTTTGGTTCTTTCTATCACCTCCTCTGATTTACCCTCCCTTCTGTCAGTTCCCAAGCTCACCCCACTTTATTTAATCTCATCCTCATGTAAAGAGTTTAGCACTATTGAATCTCTTTTCTGAGGTGACTGGTGTATTTTTAAGTACCTATTTTGCCCTCTGGTTGCAGGACATCAAAGCAGTTTTCCTTGATAATTTCTCTTTCTTTCTTTCTTTCTTTCTTTCTTTCTTTCTTTCTTTCTTTCTTTCTTTCTTTCTTTCTCTCTCTCTCTCTCTCTCTCTCTCTCTCTCTCTCTCTCTTTCTTTCTAGGGGAAGGCAAGGCAATTGGGGTTAAGTGACTTGCCCAAGGTCATATATTTAGTAAGTGTCAAGTGGCTGAAGCTGGGTTTGAACTCAGGTTCTCTTGATTCCAGGACCAATGCTCTATTCACTGAGCTACCTAGCTGGCCCTAGAGTGTCTTGAAAGATGCTGTCCAAGTCTCCCTTTTGGTTGTGGCTTTCAAGTAGTCCAGTGCTTCTGATATTGTCTCTCCTGGACTTATTTTACAGGTCAGTTGTTTTCCCATTTGGTATTTTATATTTTCTTCCCCCTTTTCATTCTTTTGAATTTGTTTTATTGATTCTTTGTGTCTCACAGAATCATTAGCTTCCTCTTGTCCAATTCTAACTTATATAGAGTGGTTCTACTCAATTAGTTTTGTACTTTTTTCCCATTTGACCATTTGTACTCTTTAAAAAGATGTTTTCTTCAGTGGATTATTCTATCTTCTTTTCTTTTTGACAAATTCTATTTTTAAGATGTTTTATTTTTTCAAAGATTTTTACTCTTTTTTTTAAATTCTCTTTCATCACTCTCATTTCTTTTCCCATTTTCATCTACCTTGCTGATATGATTTTTTAAGCTGTGTTTTGAATTTTTCATGAGTTCTTTCTGGGCTTGTGATCACTTTCTGTTTTTCTTTGGGGTTTGGCTCATGGAAAAAGCAGAATCCTACAATATGCTATTTTAAAAATGCATTTGAGGGAGAAAGATACACACAAAGTAAAAGTAAAAAGCTGGGGCAAAATATATTATGCTTTATCTGAAGAAAAACAAGAACAACAACCAAAAAAAGGAGTAACAATCCTGAACTCAGACAAAGCTAAAGCAAAAAATAGATCTAATTAAAGGCAAGGAAGAAAAGTGATATTGCTAAAAAGATAACAATGAGATTAAAGAGGAGAAAAAGAACAGTTTGTATAAAAATACTTATAGCAACTTTTTTGTGGTGGTAAATAATTGGAAATTGAAGGAATCCCCATTAGTTGCTGAATGACTGATTAAGTTGTGGTAAATAACCATGGTGGAATATTTTATGCCATAAGAAATGACAGATAGGAAGGTTTCAGAAAAACCTGGGAAGTTTTGTGTGAGCTGATACAAAATGAAGTGAGCAGAAATAGGAAAATGTTTTACACATTAAGAGGAATAATTTTATATTTGAAAGTCAAATTTTTATTCAGCTCTGATCTTTTCATCAAGAGTGCTTAGAAGTCCTCTATTTCATTGCAACACTATTTTTCCCCCAGAAGTATTATACTCAGATTTGCTGTGTAGGTGATTCTTGCTCTTAATCCTACCTCATTTGACCTCCAGAATAACATATTCCAAGCCCTCCCATCACTTAATGTAGATGCTGCTAGATTTTGGATTATCAAAATTGTATTTCCACAGGACTAAAAATGGTTGCTTGTAATACTTTGTCCTAGAACGGTTAACTCTGGAATTTGACTACAATATCCCTGGGAGTTTTCCTTTGGGGTCTGTTTCAAGATGCAATTGGTGGATTCTTTGCATTTCTTTTTTACCGTCTGGTTCTAGAGTATCAAGGAAGTTTTCCTTGATAATTTCTTGAAAGATGATGTCTAGGCTCTCTTTTTGATCATCGTTTTCAGGTAGACCAATAATTTTTAAATGATCTCTTCTGGTGTATTTTCCAAGTCAGTTGCTTTTTTCCAATGAGGTATGTGAGATATTTCACATTGTCTCCTATTTTTCATTCTTTTGGTTTTGTTTTATAATTTCTTGATTTCTCATAAAGTCATTAGTTTACATTTGGTCCATTCTAATTTTTAAGGAATTGTTTTTTTTCAGTAAACTTTTGTACTTCCTTTTCCATTTGGCCAATGCTGCTTTTTAAGGCATTCTTCTCCTCATTGACTTTTTTGACCACTTTTGCCATTTTGGTTAGTCTATTTTTAAAGATGTTATTTTCTTCAGCATTTTGGGGGGGAGGGTCCCCTTTTTTTGTCGACTCATTTTTCATGATTGTCTTGCATTGCTCTCATTTCTTTTCCCAAGTTTTCCTCTGATTCTCTTACTTGATTTTCAAAATTCTTTTTGAACTCTTCCATGGCTTCCATTTTATAATTTTCTTCAAGGCTTTGGATGTAGGAGCTTTGACTTTGTTGTCTTCTGTTGTATATTTTGAACATCCTGGTCACCAAGTACATAACAGAATATCTTTTCACCAACAAAGTAACCTTCTATCATCTTATTTTCCCCCATTTTCTCATTTTTCACAGCCAATTACTTGAATTTTGAAGTCTTTTTTTAAGTGAGGGTTGTACTGCTCCAAGTTTCAGGTTTTTTGTGCATCTGTTTTCTTTTTTTTTTTTTTTTTTTTTTTTGCCTTTTGCAGGGCAATCAGGGTTAAGTAACTTGCCCAAGGTCACACAGCTAGGTTTTTGTTTGTGTGTGCATTAAGTGTCTGAGGCCGGATTCGAGCTCAGGTCCTTCTGACTCCAGGGCCGACCCTCTATTCACTGCACCACCTAGCCACCCCTTGTGCAGCTGTTTTCAGAGATATCTCTATGGATCTGTAAATTCTCAGTTCCTCCAAAATGGTATGATCAAAGGAGAGGTGTTTAATACTTTCTTGTCCTGCACTCTGGTCCATGAGTAATCACAAGCGTTCTTTTCTGCCTTGTAACTGTGAGGAGGATTCCTTCTCCATAGTGTAACATCAAGCACAAGCAACTTCCAAGGTTCAGATTATGAACATTGAACAATTATGAACAATTATTATGAGCATAGTAATTCTCAATCTATTCAGTAACAGATAAAGGCAAAACATTCACAGAAAAGAGAAAATCAAAATACAGGGTAATCATTTAATAAGTCTTCAGTTCAATCACAAAGTACAAAAGTCAAAGTACTCCACCTATGCATAGTCTCAATAGGAGATTACTTTCCAATAAAAAAATAGTCTGTTCAATATCATCATATCATTCAATACCCAAGAAGAGGTCTTTTCTTTATCTTGACCTGAGGCAAGTTCTCAGCAGTTTCAGTTCCTGGGAAGACAAAGCTTAACAAAGACATAATAATCAGCATCCTCTTCAATTCACTCCCTGTCTGTGAAATCAACTTAGGACTAACAAGGTCTGAGACCTCTATCAACAAACAAATCTGGCAAAGTAACATCAAAACAGACAGACCAAGAATTGGCAACACAGTCATGTCTCCTCAGTTCTTGAGAGCTCCAAGTAGCAGTTTTCAGAAGTCCTGGACAGTCCCAACTGGAAGTTTCTCTCTCTCTCTCTCTCTCTCTCTCTCTCTCTCTCTCTCTCTCTCTCTCGCCTCCACAATGCTGCTTCAAAAAGTTCTGGCCTCTCTCAGCAGGGGGCTCTCCCATCATGGGTTCAAATGCCATTATCATTACAAATAGCTGCCACCAGCTCTGACATGCCAATGCTCCTCCTTACCCCAGTACTGTTATCCAGATCAGCTTCTTGATTCCACTACTGTTTATAGGCCCAGAGCTCCAGAAGCACCTGCCACTACCTTGGGGCTTGGGTTGGGGCTGGGGCCATAACATGCTCCCCTCTCAGGCAGGTGAGACAGCTTTCCCACTGACCTTTGATGTTGTCTTGGTGTTTGTAGGTTGAGAAGTCTGGAAACCTCCACAGCTACCAATAATTCAGTGCCCTGAGACCCGCTCCAGTCTTATCTGTGCCTGCAGGGTCTATGCTAGGCTGCACTGCACTCCAAGCCCACTGCAATAGACCCTTCATGTCAATCTTTCAGATTTTCTTTGGCTGGAAATCTGTTTCACTCTTTCAATTTGCATTCATACTCTATATGTTCTTTTTCTGGAAGTGTATAATATTTTTCATAAGTCCTTTGGAATTGTTTTGAATAATGGCATTTCTCAGAGTATCTAAGTCATTCTCAGCTGGTCATCATAAAATATTGCTCTTAATGTGTATAATATTTTCCTGTTTCTTCTCACTTCACTTTGTATCAGCTCATATAAGCCTTTCCAGTTTTTTTTTTCTGAAACCATCCTGTCTTTCATTTCTTACAGCATAAAATACTCCACCATGATCATACAACCTAATTTTTTTAGAGAAACTAGAGATCCATTTTATTATCATAATACAAGCAAGAAAGTGAAAGGCTTTAGGAGATGTTTCTAAAGGGAAGAAGGTTTCCTTGAAGGTTTGTGGCTTCCATCAATCCTCTTGAGATTGACCTTTGAACTGGAAAGCCATTGGCCTCTGCATTCCCCCTTTCAGTTGGCCCTTATTATACTGGACCTTTCATAGAGTTCCATACTCCTGGCATCTTCCACTGAGGAGTGTCCAAACCTGCTGTTCTGAATTCTTCTCCTGAAGATCCTTTCATACAGAACCTTGAGGGACACCTGTTGGCAGCCCCCCAGGCCTCCCTCCTCCCAAAGCAGTCTGTCCTGAGTGGTATTATAGATTCTGTATCTTGTCACATCCTCCTTCAGTGCCTTAAAGTCATAGCGGAGGTCATGGCCTACCACCAGCTTGCCTCGGAGGAGTTCCAAGATCTCTTCCCTGGCACTCGCAAAAGGTACAGCTGTCAGCATGTACTCAGCTTTGTATCCCATTACATAGGAACAATAGTCTGTGATCATCACTTCTGGCTTGATTTATTTGTAGTACACCACTGATCCATGAAAGTCCACAGGACTGCACCAGGCCAGACTGCTTTCCTGAAGAGGTCCCACTCCTACCATCTCACAGTCCATTGCGATGATCTGGTTCTCCCTGGTATGGTCCCCCGTGGTCAGCAGGCACTCTGATGCTCTAAGAAGGGAGATTGTGGGGCAGTGACTGGAGAGTCTTTGGCTGATTAAACCATCATTAGAATTCAATGGTGCCTGGATTTATTTAGGGGAACTGGCTCTGAACTAAGCTCTATGAAGCTTTGCAGTCAAGTTAAATAGTCTCAGCCCTTTGTCACAAATACTACCTGGCAACAGTAGGAGTTGACATCCTGACAAACCAACCATTTTCCTTACACTAAGCAGGAGTGTGAGAGAGAAGAGAAAAGGAGAGGAGAGGAAAGGAGAGGAGAAGAGAGAGAGAGAGAGAGAGAGAGAGAGAGAGAGAGAGAGAGAGAGAGAGAGAGAGAAAGAGAGAGAGAGAGAGAAAGCCATACACCATGACTTAATCGGTCATTCAACATTAATGGGGATCCTCTAATTATTTGCCACTACAGAAAGGGCTCCTATAAGTATTTGTTTTAGAAATTGTTACTATTCTCTTTTTTAATCTCTTTGGTATCTTTTAGCAACATCTTTTTCTTTCCTTATCTTTAATTAGATCTATTTTTACCTTTGCTTTAAACAACATATTGTAGGATTCTGACTTTCAATCTACTCTGCTATTTGCTCCTATTTTATTGGGAGAATTCATCCCATTCACATTCACAATTATAATTACTATTTCCTTCCATTCTATTTTCTGAGCTTTATACCAATTTATCCTTTTCTCTGACTTTTTACCCTGTCCCAACTTTGCTTCTGATCGCCACCTCCCTCTATCTTCCCTCTCTTTTATCCACCCCCTCCCTTTTCTTTCTCCTTTCCATTCTACTTCCATATAGAGTAAAATAAATGTCTGAGTGTGTATGTTATTACCTCTTTGAGATTACTCTGATGAGAGTAAGTTTCAAATAATGCTCACCCCCTCCCTTCTTTACCTCTACTGTAATAGGTCTTTTGCTCCTCATTAAATGATATAATTTATGGTATTCTCCCTCACCTTTCCTATTCTCCCAGTACAATCCTTTTTTTTTCACCCCTTAAATTTTATCAACACATTGAAGTCAACTTATGCCCACACCTGCAGTCTATGTATACTCATTCTAACTTCCCTAATAAATATGAAGTTCTGAAGAGTCACAGGTACCATCTTCCCATATAGAGATGATAATTGTTTAATCTTATTGAATAACATGCCAATTCAACTTCTTAATTTTTTTAACATTTTGTCTTTATTTTAAATAAATAATTAATTTTAGTGTCCTATATTCATTTCCACAAGATTTTGAGCTCCAAATGCTCTCCCCATCTTTCTCCTACCCCCACCCCAAGATGGCATGCATTCTGATTACCACTATTCCAATCTGCCCTCTCTTCTATCACACCTACCCCCTCTCATTCCCATGCCCTTAGCTTTCTTGTAAGGCAAGATCGATTTATCTACTTCATTGTCTGTATATCTTATTTCCCAGTTGCATGTAAAAACAGTGTTTTACACTAAAAAAACCTTTGAGTTCCAAACTCTCTCCCTTCTTTGCTCCCCATCCACCCTCATTGAGAAGGCAAGAAATCTAATATAGGTTATACATGTATAATTCTGGAAACACTTCCATAGTAGTCATGTTGTAAAAGACTAACTGTATTTCCCTCCATCCTATCCTGCCCCCACTTAATTTATTCTCCCCTTTGACCCTGGCCCTTTTCAGAAGTGCTTGCTTTTGGCTACTCCTCCCCTAATCTGCCCTCCCTTCTATCATCACCCACTTTTATCCTTTCCCCCGTTGGGATAAGATACCGAATTGAGAGTGTATGTCATTCCAAGCTTGAGCCAAATCCAATGAGAGGAAGGTACACTTATTACTTTTCAGCTTCCTCCTCTTTCCCTCCATTGTGAAACCCATTTCTTGCTTCCTTTATGTGAGATAATTTACCTCTACCTCTCCTTATTTCTCTCCTTTCTCACTCCTTAATTTTATTTTCAGATACCATTTCTTCATATTCAACTCACCCTGGGTCATCTATCTATCTATCTATCTATCTATCTATCTATCTATCTATCTATCTATCTATCTGTCTACCTATCTACCTATCTACCTATCCACATACCTACCTACCTATTTTCTCCAACTATCCTAATACGGAGAAAAGTGGCATGAGTTACAAGTATCATCTTCTCATGAAGGAATGTAAATAGTTCAACTTTAATTAGTCCTTTAACAAGTTATCATTTCTTTTCTCTGTTTATCTTTTTATCCTTCTCTTGAATCTTGTATTTGAAAGTCAAATTTTCTATTCACCTCTGGTCTTCTCATCAAGAATGTTTGAAAGTCCTCTATCTCATAGAATTTCCATTTTTTCCCTTGAAATATTATCCTAAGTTTTGCTGAGTATATGATTGTTGTTTTTAATCATAGCTCCCCTGAACTCTGGAATATCATATTCCAAGCCCTTTGAACCCTTAACATAGAATCAGCTGTATCTTTTGTTATCCTGACTGTATCCCTAAAATACTCAAATTGTTTCTTTTTTATCTCCTTGCAATATATTCTCCTTGACCTGGGAACTCTGGGATTTAGCTACAATATTCCTAGGAATTTTCCTTTTGGGATTTATTTCAAGAGACAATTGGTGGGGGGACAGAGTCAAGATGGTGGAGTAGAAACAGCACTTCCTCAGAGCTGTAGCACACTTCTCTTCAAAATCATGTACAAAGGGGGAATTTGAGTAAAATCTGGAGCTACAGTACCCACAAAATGACACAGAGAAGCTAAGCTACCACTGAGGACAGCCCATAAGCCTGGCAGGGAGTTCCCAGCATAGCATTCTGGGAGCCGAGCCCAAGCCCATGTGAGTGGGAGGTTTTGGCCCCAAGGTGGCCTGACCAGCAGCCTGCTGGAGGGACTCCAGAACACCAGCAGCTGTGGCCTTTCTAGAATTATCAACACATAGATGCCTAGGATAAAGTGAGAGGTCAGTGTGGAATGGACATTGGGACTGTTTGGGAGAGCTATTGGCCTCTTTTCCCTGGGGGCGAGAAGCCACTGAGGAGCCCTCACAACTTGCACCACATGGCCACATTGCAGCTTCAGCTCCTGGCCTGTGAACTGTACGGGAATCCGGCGATCAGTCTGGTGGGTAATTGCTCTTACTTTACCCTTCTTGGATCTGGATTGTGGTCTAGAGTGGAGGTCTTGTGGTGTGTGACCAGCTTGCCAGAGTATGTGGAGGCTTCATAAAGGTCACCCAACTAATACCTCTGGAAATTGAGGAAACCCCAGCATTTGGGACCAAAAAATCCCCTGGCTGGTGGCAGAGTCCTATTGTGGCAATAAGCCCAAAAGTCAAGTAATTGACCTCAGCGAGCTTTTGAGATTCTTTTTCTATCTGGCAAATTTGGCTTTTTAAGGCATTCTTCTCCTCATTGCCCTCTTGGGCCTCTTTTGCCATTTGAGTTAGTCTATTTTTTAGGGTGTTATTTTCCTCAGTCAGGCTGTTGACTCTCATTTCATTCTTTTCCTGCATCCTTCTCATTTCTATTCCCGATTTTTTCCTCCACTTCTCTTATCTGTTTCATAAGGTCCTCTATGGCAAGTATCCCGCTCATATTTTCCTTTGGGGCTTTTGGAGCAAGATTTCTGACCTCACAGTCCTCCTCCTGTTCCCTGCTTTGATCCTCTTTGCCCCCAAAATAGGAGCCTAATGTTGCATTTTTCTGTTTATTTTGTTTACTTTGCCAAGGCATGTTGCCAGTTAATTACTTGAATTTTGGGCTTGTTGCCACAGTAGGACTCTGCCAACAGACAGGGGGGGCTTCCATCCTGAACTTTGGGGTCTTCACAACTTCTGGTTCTAGCAAGTTGGATACCCACCCCAGACCTCCCCCCAGATCACAATCTAGATCCAAGCAGGTTAAAGCAAGAGCGATTAACCTCCAAGACTGATCGTTAGATCTCCCTACAGTTGGCAGGCCAGGAGCTGATGCTGCCACTGAAGCTGCAAAATGGTGAGTGTGCTGTATCTCCTCAGTGGCTTCTAGGCCCCAGTGGAGGAAGCTGAAGTGTTCCCCAAATACTGGTCTCAAAATCCATAAGGCACTAACCTCTTACTTTGTCCTAGGAATGTCTGTGTTGATAATTCTGGAATCACCACAGCTGGCCTGGCCACTGTGGGGCTAAAACCATGGCTCATGCAGACCTGGGCTCGGATCTCCACACACTGGGGTGTCAGCTCCCCAAGCACTGTACTGGCCCTCCCTGCAGGACTTCTGGGCTGTCCCCAGCGGGAGGTTAACTTCTCTGTATTGTTCTGTGTGTGCTGGGGCTCCAGAAGTTGTTCAGAGACCCCTTTTACATGGTTTGGAAGTGGTCTTGTGGGAGAACACCTTGGAAATGCTGTTTCTACTCTGCCATCTTGTCTCTGGGCCCCTGAGAAGTTCTTGAAAGATAATGTCTAGGGTCTTTTTTTGATCATGGCTTTCCGATAGTCCAATAATTTTTAAGTCCTCTTTCCTGGAACTATTTCCTAGATCAGTGGTTTTCCAATGAGATTTTTCACATTGTCCTCTATTTTTTTTCATTATTTTGGTTCTATTTTATAATTTCTTTATTTATCATATTGTCAATAGCTTCAATTTATTTTATTCTCATTTTGAAGGAGTTATTTCCTTTACTGAGCTTTTGAACCTCCTTTTCCTCTCTTACCTTTTAACTTCATCCCTTAAGTATCATCCCTTCCCACCAAATTCAACCTGTGCCCTCTATCCATGTATACCTGTAAACCTATATACACACATTCACATATGTATTCATATGCCCATATACCCTTCTCCCATTATTTTCATACTGAGAAAGGTTTCATCAGTCACAGTTATTGTTTTTCCACATAGGAATGTAAATAGTTCAAGCTTGATGAGATGTTTTGATTTCTTTTCCCTATTTACCTTCTCTAGCATCTCGTTCTTCTTGTGTCTGAATGTCAAATTTTCTATTCAACTCTGTTTTTTTCCTCAAGAATGTTTGAATGTCCTCCATTCCACTGAATGACCATATTTTCCCCTGAAACAAAATATTCAGTTTTGCTGGGTAGGTGATTCTTGATTTTAATCCCAGGTCCTTTGCCTTGTGGAATATCATATTCCATGCCCTTTGATCCCTCAGTGTAGAAGCTGCCAGGTCATGTCCTATTCTGATTTTGTTTCTACAATATTGAAATTGTTTCTTCCTGGCTGCTTGGAGTATTTTCTCCTTGATCTGGGAATTCTGGAACCTGGCTACAATATTCCTAAGAGTTTTCTTTTTGGGATCTTTTTCAGGAGGTGATTGGTGGATTCTTTCAACCTCTATTTCTCCCTCTGCATCGAAAACATCAGGGCAATATTCCTTGAGAATTTCTTGAAGGATGATTTCTAGGTTCTTTCTTTGATCATGGCTTTCAGGTAGTCCAATGATTTTTAAATTATCTCTCCTAGATCTATTTTCCAGGTCAGTGGTTTTCTCCATGAGATATTTCACATTGCCTTCTATTCTTTCATTTGTTTGAATCTGCTTAACAGCATCTTGTTTTCACATAAAATCACTACCTTCCATTTGCTCCAGTCTAACTCTGAAGGAATGAATCTCCACAGTGAGCTTTTGAGATTCTTTTTCCATCTGGCAAATTTGGCTTTTTAAGGCATTCTTCTCCTCATTGCCCTTTTGAGCCTCCTTTTCCATTTGAGTTAATCTATTTTTAAGGTATTATTTTCCTTAGTCAGGCTCTTGACTCTCATTTCATACTTTTCTTGCATCCTTCTCATTTATCTTCCCAAATTTCTTCCACTTCTCTTATTTGGTTTTTAAAATCATTCTTAAGGTCCTCTATGGCCTGTAACCTGCTCATATTTTCATTTGGGGCTTTTGGTGCAGGAGTTCAGACCTCCCAGTCCTCCTCCTGCTTTGATCCTGTTTGCCCCCAAAATAGGAGTCTAATGTTGAATTCTTCTGTTTATTTTGTTTCCTTTGCCTAGGCATGTTGCCACTCAATTACTTGAGTTGTGGGCTTGTTGCTACAGTAGGACTCTGCCACCATCCAGGAGAGATTCTGCCCCAAACACTGGGGACTTCTAAACTGCTGGAGGTATTAGTTGGGTGGCCTCCCTGAAGCCCCCACACACTCTGGCAAGCTGGACACTTCCCCCAAGACCTCCATCCCAGACCACAATTCAGATCCAGGGAGGTTAAGGCAAGAGTGAATACCCACCAGATTGATCTCCAGATCCCCCTACAGTTCACAGGCCAGGAGTTGAAGCTGCAACTGAAGCTGCAAAATGGCTGCTGCGCCATGTCTCCTCAGTTGCTTCTAGCCCCCATGGGAAGAAACTGATGTGCTGCCAAATACTGGTCCCAAATTCCATAGGGCACTAACCTCTCACTTTGTCCTAGGCATATGTGTGGTGATAAATCTGGAATCACCACAGCTGCTGGTGTTCTGGGATCCCTCCAGCTGGCTGCTGGTCCCACTGCCCTGTGGCTAAAACCTCTGACTCATGTGGTCCTGGGCTCGGTTCCCAGAGTGCTGTGCTGTCTGCTCCCTGCCGGGCTGCTGCGCTGTCCTCAGTGGGAGGTTACCTTCTCTGTGTCATTCTGTGGGTGCTGGAGCTCTAGAAGTTGTTCAGAGTCCCCTTTTACATGATTTTGAAGTGGTGTAGGCTGAAGTGTTGTGGAAGTGTTGTTTCTACTCTGCCATCTCTCTTACTCGATTTTTGAAATCCTTTTGGGTTCTTCTGAAAAGACTTTTCGGGCTTGAGACCAATTCATATTCCCCTTTGAGATTTCAGATGTAGGTAAATTGACAATCTTGTCCTGAGTTCATGTTTTGATCTTCCCTGTTACCATAGTAGCTTTCTATGGTCAAGTCTCTTTTTGAGTTTTTGCTTAATTTTTTTTTTTAAGCAATTGGGGTTAAGTAACTTGCTCAAGGTTACATGGCTAGTCATTATTTATGTGTGGGTGCTCATTTTCTGAGGCCGGATTTGATCTCAGGTCATCCCAACACCGAGGCCGGCGCTCTTACTCACTGCGCCACCTAGCCGCCCCATTTTTAGGGCAATTGGGGTTAAGTAACTTGCCCAAGGTCACACGGCTAGGTTTTTGTTTGTGTGAGTTAAGTGTCTGAGGCCGGATCCGAACTCAGGTCCTTCTAACTCCAGGGCCGGCGCTTTACTCACTGCGCCACCTAGCCACCCCGTTTTTGCTTATTTTTAAAAGTTGAGCTCTGCTTCTGGGGTGGAAGGTCCTCTGTCCAAAAATTATTGTTCTTGTAGTAAAGGACCTGATCATTGACTTTCTGTCCCACACCCTCCAGTGCTGGTAGCTTGCCCATTGTGCTGGGGTGGTCCAGCCTAGCCATGCCTATTGCTCCCATTTTCGGGGACTGGTAATTTGTCTTCTGCAATTGGACTGGAGGCCTCACAACTGGCCTGCTGTGTCAGTGGCTTGCTGAACCAGGTTGAGGGGACTTGGTTGTTTATCTGTGCTCTGGCTAAGAGCCTCTTAGTCTTGCCTGGACACTGTTTCCACTCCTCTTTTACCCAATTGAGACAGAGATTTTCCCACAACCTTTTAAGTTAACTGAAGCTACAGAATTGTTTCACTCTGCCTTTTTATGGGATCTGTCTATTCCAGATCCATTTAGAGGCTTTATTAAATGCTGTTTTTGATGGAAACTGAGAAGAAATCAACTTTCTGTCTTCTCTCACCCATCTTGGTTTTGCCCCTTCTTCCTAGATTTCTTCAGTGATTTTGTTCTTTTTGGGCTTGTGCATTCTTGTTACTATTATGATTAGGACTTTCCATGATTTTGTATATATCCTCTGTTACCTGGTCTTGCTTCAATCTTCTTTAAAATCTTTTCAAAACTAAATTTAAATTTAATTTGGCAAGTGACTTTTCTGTGCATCCACATCAATCTCTTCAGACACCTTTTCACTTTCTTCCTCACTGGACTTGTCTTCTTTTGTATTTTATGTCATTACTGAACATTTTTCATATCTTGTAATTTGACTCCCTTTTTAGAATTTAATTTCATATTATTCTACCTATTATCACTTTGAACTCTATTATCTCCAAAACAAGGTTGCATTTCAGACCACTTTTTCTTTTCCTTTCATCTCTTAGAAATTATATAAGGTATTAATCTCTTAGCTTCATTGTTCCCTCTGTCCTCCAGAAACCATGCTAGCCTTCTGATGAAAATTAATCATAATAGAATTGTCTCTTGTTGTTTCTCCCATGATTTGAATAATGAAATCATCATTTAAATAAGTAAAAAGAAAACATCTAAGTTTTACAGAAAGAGCTTCTTTGGACTTTTGGCTATTGGGTACCTCTTGGCATCCAAGTGGGCATGGAGTGCTGGGCCTCCTGGAGTAGAAGAGGCTCATTTCCTGAGTTCTGATATGGCCTCATACTGTTACTAGCTGTAATACCCAGGACAATTCTTAGTTTTTAACTTGTATGCCTCAGTTTCCTCATCTGTAAAATGAACTAGAGAATGAAACAGCAAACCACTCCAGTATCTTAATCAAGAACACCCCAGATGGGGCCACAAATAATTGGATATGACTAAAACAGCTGAAAAACAGCAAGAACAATCATTACTATAGCATGCTTGTAGGTCAGGCTTACCATATGATCTTTTAATCTTTTATTTATTTATGTACTTTATCAAGATGGTCATTGGGATATTTCAATGACAAACATTGCTACTAATTGTTCCTCCATTGCTCAACACACGAATTATGGTTTCTGTTTCCTTTCATGAAAATACCTAATTCAAATTAGAGACAATCCCCTTGGCTTTTTTTGTTTCTTTGTTTTTTGGAGGGGAGAGGGCAGGACAATTGGGGTTAAGTGACTTTCCCAAGGTCACATAGCTAGTAAGTATTAAGTGTCTGAGGTTGGATTTGAACTCAGGTCCTCCTGACTCCAGGACCTGTGCTCTATTCACAGTGTCACCTAGCCATACCTCCTTGTCTCTTTTTGAACTATTTCTCTTGAATAAGATATATTTATCCAGAACCATATTCTGGTCAAGGAATCCATTCCAGCCAGACTCTGTGATATCCAGAAGTTCAAATTTCAGGCTTTATGTTAGTGCTTCTGTAAAACCAAGCACCAGCAACTCTCCAGAGGACTGATGCTATAAATATCTCTAAGGTTCTGATCACATAGTATAGTAAACTGTCTATTTATTCAGCAATAAACTAAAACAAAATATTCACAGAAACCAAAGTACAGAATTCACAATGATATAAAATAATAACTTATCACTAAAGCCGCCACATAGTTTTACACAAAATATATCATTCAGTAAGTGCTTAACTCAATCATCCTTAAGGAACAGTCTTCCTTAAGTCTTCCTTAAGACAAAGGTCTCCCACCCCCTAGGTCACATTGTCTTAATCTGTTAAGTCAAAAACTCTTCTTTCTTCTTGATTGGAAACTAGTTTCCAATCATCCTTAACTAAATCATCCTTAAGGGGTACAAGGTTCAAAGTACATTGTTCTCCCACCCCTAGATCCCAGTAAATCATAATCTTGGCAATCGGCACTAAGTACCCAAGGAGAGGTCTTTTTATCTTGGCTCAAGGCTGGCTCCTAAATTCCATGGTTCTTCTTCCATGGGTCCAGTTCTCTGGATCTACCCAACTGTCATCTGGATTCACAGGCAGGCAGCCCTCAGTTCCTCATCCAGCTCCTCGGAGAGTTCCTTGTCCAGGCCCCATTCCATATTGAAGCTCACAGTTTCCAGTCCACCTCAAGTCCTTCAAAGTTTCTGTGAAGACAAAGCTTAACAGAGCCACAATTACATTCATACACGTTGCTGGCACCATTATCAATTCACTTTCTGCCTGTGAAATCAATGTAGACCAACAAACAAGGTCTGAGAAATCAACACAAATCATTAATATAGTCCCAGGACCTCTGAAAACATCAGTAAAACCCTCCTCCAGCACTTCTGTAAATAGACAACAAGAAAATCCTCTTTCAGGGCGTCTGAACCAGCAGTAAGGTCCCAAGACTTCTGTAACAACAGCAATGTCCTCTATCAGCAAATAGATCTGACAAAGTACCAGAGCCACAGCCATGCTTCCTCCCAGTTCTGTTCTATCCCAGCCTGTGCTTCTCCTTATATATGGTGGTTCTCCTTCTTGTCCCACACTTCATGTTGTGTCTGCAAGTTCCTCCCAGCCTCACATCACAAGGGGTTCAAACAAAATGCTAAAAACTTAAGTAACTGAAACAAGATTCTAAGTACTTCTTTGCTTGCCATTGCATCCTCTCATTTGTTTCTTTGATTTTACTCCTGCTTTCTTTCCTGGATTTTGTACCCTGTAAACTTCTGAGTTCCTTAACTGCTAGTTTTCTGCTTACATTGTAGTTTCTCCACAATGTTTATAGGTTTGATTAACATACCTAAATTTTAATTTTATATTTGTCACTATGTCTTCTTTTTGCTTTGGAGACAAAGTATACGCATTCTTACCATTTTGTTGCTGGGGATCTGGTTGAGTTTGATATGAGTACTCATCTTCTATATTTTAGTCATAATCCAAAAATATCGATCACATTCTTGGTCATTATCTTCTTACATCTTAGTTCATTTCTCACATATTTTTTCCATTTTGTCTTCTGCCTCATTTAATTTCTGTGGACACCAGTTAGGTAAATACCAACTGTGACCCCTTGGTATTAAGTTTCTTTCAACAGTCTTCCTATAATTTGGCAACACTTTTTAAATTCCCTCTGGAAGTACATGTCTAAGTAAATCAGCAAACTTGAGTAGAAGTTATCTGTTTTGACAAGTCTTAGGACATTTTAGATAACCTTAGAAACACATCCCTGTCTATCATTTCTAATTAAGTCAACAAATAGCTACATCAGTACCCTTATCTGGGAGAATAGTGTGAGGAAATTGGTAGCTCAGTAAGTAGAGTGATAAAGTTGGATTCATAAAGATCTAAGTTAAATCCTTCCTCAGACATTTACTCAATGTGTGTATCCCTGGTAAATCACTTATTCCCTTTCAGCCTCAATTTATTCATCTGGAAAATAGAATCCAATGTCCTTTCCTTATCTAGACATATGATCTTATGATCCATGAAAAGTGATTCATAAGAATCTGAATTTGGTTCCTCCTGTGTCACCTAAAGCATAACTCCATTGTCTGATAGTACCTATGGCTTTATTTTATCATGCCTTGAATAAAACACCAGTTGCTTCTGTCTCAAACCATTCAGTACTCTACTTTTTTATAAACTGCAAATACAAAGTAATTCACTTCTTTTTTTTCCTCCTCTTTCACTTCCCACTCAGAAGGATCTAGATGATTGAGTGTATAGAGTGCTGACCAGACCTGGAGTCAGGAAGACCTGAGTTCAAATATGATATCAGACATTTAGGAACTGTCTGATGCTGGCAAATAAATTAACCTCTTTTTTTGTTCTGTGTTGTTTTTCATTTAACTTAATTGTAAATAAATAATAATAGCAAATGGGAATAAAAACTTCCTAGAGGTGGTATGAGTGTCGAATGACATAGTATTTGTAAAGCACCCTGCACATAATGGTCATTTAAATATTCTGATTTCTTTACTTCCTCTGACATTTTTCCTATACCAAGTGAGGTATCCCCTCTGTCTCTCCCTACTTTATTAAGATTATGATTATGAATATTATATTGAATTTGTAGGTAGTATGGCATAGTAGAAAAGGCACTGGTCTTAGAGTAATAAAGAGGTCTAATATCTATGTATCTATCTATTTATCTATCAGATCTACCCCTGATAAAAGCTATGTGATCATGAATAAGTCTTCCCCACAAATTGCCTCAAAATAAAATTCAAGTTTTATTTTTCATTTTTTAAAACATCACATTCTCTTTTGAATGTAATAGTTTTACCCTTCACACCTTGCCTTGATTTCCCTTAAACTAACAACAAAAATATCAAAATATTTTCTCTTTCAAATATTTTTGATGCCATCTCTTTATATCATTCTTTTTGTACATAGTGCTATAGATTTCTTTTGTCCCTTGATGAGTCTTGTGTATTTTTATTTTAATCCTTAACTTTATTTTGTAAAGAACAGCTTATATGTAATTAACATTAATTTCATTATGTTGCATTTGCTTGACAATTGTACTTATTCAACTTTTTTGCATTTGCAAGTCAAATATTCTGCTTTTACATGTAGATGTGGCTCATGTCTGTGATATAAAGTTATGCAATATAGCCAATATTTGTAGTGATTTTTCACTTATGAAATGAAGTCTGCTTATGTACCCAATTAGAAGGTGTATATAAGAAGGCACTCTCTAAGAATGAGCCTGGGTTTTTGATTCTGCCCTGTTCTAGGAAAGGCTGCACACTTTTGAGAAGCTCCCAGTGGTCTCCCATAGCCTCCTGTTGCAAAGGACTGTTCGATCATTTCAATTTGTGGCCAATTCTGTGACAAGATTTAGGGTTTTCTTGGCAAAAATACTGGAGTGTTTTGTCATTTCCTTCTCCAGCACATTCTACAGATGAAGAAACTGAGGCAAACAGGGTTAAGTGATTTGTCTAGGGTAACGTTCACCATCTAAGTTTGTCTTGAGGGTAGATTTCAAAAAGAGTAGTATGAAATCAATCTAGACAGTTACATGAAAGCCAAATTGTAAAGAGTTGTAGGTACAAAAATAAGGAGGTTATACTTTATTGTCTAGATATTGGGAGACAACTAAAAGTTTTTACATAGAGAGATGATATGGTCAGGCTTTGTACTGTAGGAAAATGATTTTGATATCTCCAATTAGAAATGGAGTGTATGGGGCAAAATTAAGAGCAGGAAGATTAATTTTAAGGCTATTATATTAACTCCCATAATGGATGATGACAGCCTGATGTAGGGAGATAGGGTGGGGTAATGTGTGAATAGAAGGAAAGGGAAAATGGATACACAAGATACAGTGGAGTTAGAACTGGTAAGATATGGCAAGTGTTTGCTCATGGGGGACAAAGGAGAGGACAGTCAAATACAAATTTTGATTTGAAATAATCTCCTGTAATATCATGGATTTCTAGTTATAGAGAAAATAGCAATTGCAGGGTTAGAGTTGGATTACCCAGGATTACCCAATAATTATCATTATTGGCAAACCACAACCGGGCTTTTTCTACTCCAATTTATAAACAAGAAAACTGAGGCACATAAATTAAAATACTTGCTTAGGGTCACAAATTAATAATTATCTCAGATTGGATTTGAATTTAATTCTTCCTGATTTTAGGCTCAGTATTCTATTCTCTATGCCACCTAACTGACATTGAAGAGGTTGGTGACAGCTACTGAGGTGAGAGGGGCAGAAAGTCAGTCTGGGAAGCAATGACATCCATCTTGTTATTCTTTACTATGAATTTGTAGTTGAAACAATCAGAAGGTAAATACTTCTAGCATTGTTTAGCAGTGTGGAATAAGAGGGCAGAAGACAGATGAGAATGATCAAGAGTTGAGGAGGATAACAGTAGAAAATTGTTAGACAATGGGTTTGAGGAATGAGTCAAGCATAAAAAAGTGAAATATCACTGCACTGGTCAGCAATAGTTCAAGGTTGCAAGGCAGGAACTAAAAATCTAGTGCCATAGAATTATTTTTAGCATCAATAGTACAAAATGAGCCATGTGCAACATTTATCTCTCTGTTTATCACCTATCTATTATTTTTGTTATGTTTGGCTTCTTTCCTTCTTTCCTTCCTTCCTTCCTTCCTTCCTTCCTTCCCCCTCCCTCCCTCCCTCCCTCTCTCCCTTCCTTCCTTCCTACTTTCCTTCCTTCTTTCCTCCCCGTCTCTCCTTCCTTCCCCCTCTCTCCTTTCTGTCTTTCTCTTCTTTCTTCCTTTCTTTTTCTTTCTTTCTTCCTTCCTTTCTTTCTTTTTCTTTCTTTCCTTTTTTCTTTCTTTTTTCCTTCTTTCTTTCTTTCTTCCTTCCTTCCTTTCTTTTTTCTTTCTTTCTATCTGTCTGTCTTTCTTTCTCCTTCCTTCCTTCCTTCCTTCCTTCCTTCCTTCCTTCCTTCCTTCTTTCCTTCCTTTCCTTCCTCTATTTCTTTCTTTCTTTCTTTCTTTCTTTCTTTCTTTCTTTCTTTCTTTCTTTCTTTCTTTCTTTCTTTCTTTCTTCCTCTGTTGATATATAGATTCATACTAAATTTTGGATCTAGATAGACCCACAAAAATCATGCAGAATAATCTCCTTATTTTTCAAAAGAGGAAACTGAGACCTATAGTTCAGTAAATGAGTTGCCATGGTCACATTGGTAGAAAGAAACAGAGGCAGGACTAGATTATAGTTTCTCTGACTCCAAATGTAGTACTTTCCCCCCTATAACTCTAGTTGCTGCCAATCTAGAAACCATGCTCAGGAATGAGGATTTCACCAACACCAGCTAGCATTTTAATTGTTAAACCCAAATAACAAAGAAAGTTGTGCCAATTTTTTTTCCTTTTGTTCCCTATAAAGCTTTGTCATGAGTTGAAAATATGTACATCTCCAAAGCCCCAAGAGATGCACTTAGAGGAAGTATTCTTACATGGGAAATGCAGAACAAGAGCAGGGCTCAAGGAAAACAATCTCCTGAAAATGAAGTGCTGAGAGATCAATTTGCCCTTTTCTCATGCAAATGAGGGCCTGTTTGAGCAGCAGTGCATTACTTCATAAATCATTCTGCTGCCACAGCCATATGAATTGCTTCCAAGTGTGATATTTGGAGTCTGGTTTAATTGCCCGGTAATGAAGAGGTGCAGACCAGTAGGCACTTGGGTACTTTGGAACATGAAAATTGTCAGAAGGTTAAGTCAAATGATCATAACACCTCTAGAGTAGGGTCTCAACATGACTGGTGTAAAGCCACTCACAAGCAGCTTAACAGACTTGATACAAGGCTCAAAAGAAACTTGAACTAATACAAGGTGTTTAATTCAGTAGCTGAAACAATGTGTGAACTACTTCTGTGCTTGCCATTACACTGGGAAACCGATGATTCATAGATTGATAATTAGAGCTGGGAGGAAACTTAGAAGTTATCTGGCACCAGCTATCTCATTTTATTTTATTTTATTTTTATTTAGAGGGGGAAAGAAGTCATGTTGTCAAAGAAAATATAGGCAAAAGCTTCACCCTAAAAAAAGTACACTTTGATCTGTAGTCAAACATTATCAGTTCTTTCTCTAGGTATGGATAGCATTTTTCATTGTAAGTCCTTCAAAGTTGTCTTGGATAATTATATTGCTGAGAATAGCTAAGTCATTCACAACTGATCATCTTATAATATTGCTTTTGCTTTGTACAGAATACATTTCATTTTGCATCAGCTCACGAAAGTCTCTCTGATATTTTCTAAGAACATCCTACTCATCATTTTCCTTAGGACAATAGTATTCCATCAAAACTACATAGCACAACTTGTTCAACCATTCCCAATTGATAGGCATTCCTTCAATTTCCAATTATTTGATGCCAGAAAAAAAAGCTGTTATAAATATTTTTGTACACATAGACCCTTTTCCTTTTTGTTTATCATGCCTTTTGGGATACAGATCTAGTAGTGACATCTCTAGGTTAAAGGTATGCATGGTTGTAATTTTTTTTCTTGCATCATTTATGGTAGATAATTTACTCCACTATACTTATCCCTTTTTATTTCTTCCAGTACATTTGTCTCTCACCCCTTATTTTTATGCTTTTAGATATCATCACTTCATATTCAATTCACATTGATGACCTCTGTCTATATATACTCCTTCTAACTTTCCTAATAATAAGGCTTCAGATATAGAAGCTTTAATTTTGTTATCTTCTTCTGAGGATATGTTTTGATCTTCCTTGTCACCAAAGTAACTTTCTGTGGTCAGATTCTTTTTCTCTTTTCTTTTGCTCATTATCACAGTCTATTTCTTCACTTTTAACTTTTTGTCAGGCTTCTGGTCCCAGGGTGGAGGGGCCACTGTCCCAAGTTTCAGGGCTTTTTTGTAGCTGTTTTCAGTTCTTCCCAAGTGGTCACTTACAAGGCCTGCTCCTGGTTTTCTTTTTTTTTTTTAGGTAAAATCAATATAATTTTTATTTTTTGCTTTTTGGAGGGCAATTGGGGTTAAGTAACTTGCCCAAGGTTACATGGCCAGTTTTTGGGTGTGTATGTTAAGTGTCTGAGGCCAGATCTGAACTCAGGTCCTCCTGACTCCAGGGCCGGTGCTCTACTAGCTGCCCCCCCCCCCTTTTTTTTTAAACAAATGTTTTATTAACTTCTGTTTTACATCATTCATTTCCACCAGATTTTCAGTTACAATCATTTTCGTCCCATTATTCCCCTACCAAACCTCCCAGAATAGTAATCCCACAAGATATCGCTTCCTCCAATCTGCTCTCTCCCATACCTTCTCCCATAACCCCATCGACTTTTCCATTAGAGGAAGGTGAGTCTTTGCATCCCAATGCCTGCACATCTTATCTCCCTGTTACAAGCAAAAGAGTATTAATAATAGTATTTATATATATTTGAAACATTTAATGTTACGACCTCAAATTTCAGATCCATTTCCTTCCTCCCTTGTCACCCATTCCCTCTTGGGAGATAAGTAATTCAGTATATGTTGTACATGTCTAGCTATGCAAAACATTATCATAGTAGATATATTGTACAAGGCTGCTTATAATTCCCTCCCACTCATCCCACCCCCCACCTGGTCCATTCCCTACATAATCCTGTCCCTCTTCTATAGTGGGTACTTCCAACCTCCCCTCCCCCAAGGATGCCCTCCCATCCATCATCCCTCCTCTCATCCCCCTTCCCCCTATCCTGCTGCAGGTTGAGATATCCCATTTAGTATGTATGTCATTTTCTCCCTGAACCAAATTCAATGTGAATGTGGTTTTGCCTTTTTAGCCTTCCTTATTCTCCCCCTCTTTTGCAACCACTTCCCCTTGCTTCTTCTGCATGGGATAGTTTACACTACACTGTCTCTCCCCATCTCCTCTTGCCACTTTCCTCTCTCACCTCATAATTTCATCCCTTGAGTACTCTCCCTTCCCAACAAAATCAACCTATGCCCTCTATCCATATATAACTGTAGCCATATACACACACATTCACATATGTATTCGTATGACCACACCCCTTCTTCCATTATTTTCATAGTGAGAAAGATATCATCAGTCACAGATATTGCTTTTCCATATAGGAATGTAAATAGTTCAACTTTGATAAGTTCCTTTTGATTTCTTTTCCCTGATTAACTTCTCAGGCATCTCTTCCTTCTTGTGTCTGGGTGTCAAATTTTCTATTCAATTCTGGTTTTTTCCTCAAGAATGCTTGAAAGTCCTCTATTCCACTGAATGACCATATTTTCCCCTGAAACAAAATACTCAGTTTTGCTGGGTAGGTGACCCTTGGCTTCATTCCCAGTTCTTTTGCCATCTGGAATATCATATTCCATGCCCTTTGATCCCTCAGTGTAGAAGCCGCCAGGTCCTGGGCTATTCTGATTGTGTTTCCACCATATTGAAATTGTTTCTTCCTGGCTGCTTGGAGTATTTTCTCCTTGATGTGGGGATTCTGGAACCTGGCTATAATATTTTTTTTTTTGCGATCTTTTTCAGGAGGTGATAGGTGGATCTTTTTCAGGAGGTGATAGGTGGATCTTTTTCAGGAGGTGATAGGTGGATACTTTCAACCTCTATTTTGCCCTCTGGATCTATAACATCAGGGCAGTTTTCCTTGAGAATTTCTTGAAGGGTGATTTCTAGGTTCTTTCCTTGATCATGGCTTTCAGGTAGTCCAATAATTTTTAAATTGTCTCTCCTGGATCTATTTTCCAGGTCAGTGGTTTTTCCCATGAGATATTTCACATTGCCTTCTAATCTTTCATTTGTTTGGATCTGCTTAACACCATCTTGATTTCTCATAAACTCATTAGCTTCCATTTGCTCTAGTCTAAGTCTGAAGGAATGAATCTCCTCAGTGAACTTTTGAGATTCTTTTTCCATCTGGCAAATTCGACTTTTTAAGGCATTCTTCTCCTCAATGCCCTTTTGGGCCTCCTTTGCCATTTGAGTTAGTCTATTTTTTGAGGTGTTGTTTTCCTCAGTCAGGCTATTGACCCTCATTTCATACTTTTTCTGCATCCTTCTCATTTCTCTTTCCAATTTTTCCTCCACTTCTCTTATTTGATTTTTAAAGTCCTTCTTAAGGTCCTCTATGGCCTGCAACCCGCTCATGTGTTCCCCTGGGGCTTTTGGAGCAGGACTTCAGACTTCACAGTCCTCTTCCCCCTCTATGCCCCCCAAATAGTAGTCTAGGGTTGCATTTTTCTGTTTCCTTTGCCTTGGCATGTTGCCACTTTATTAATTGACTTTTGCGCTTGTTGCCACACTATGGAGGCCAGATAGAGGAATTTGCATCCCGAACGTGTGGGTGTCAACTTCCGTTTCTGGCAAGCTGTAAACCCACCCATGACTTCCACCCTAGATCACAATCCAAATACAGGGAGGTTAAAGCAACGGCGATTACCACCCAAGACTGATTGCTGGATCTCCCTACAGTTCGAAGAACAGGAGCTGGAGCTGCCTATGAAAAATACAAAGTGGCGTGTTTCCTCAGTGGCTTCTAGCCCCCAGTGGAGGGAGCCGATGCATTCCCCAAATACTGGTACCAAAGTCCATAGGACACTAACCTCTTACTTTGTCCTAGGCATGTCTATGTTGATAATTCTGTATTCGCCACAGCTGCTGGTGTTCTGGGGTTCCTCCAGCCGGCTGCTGGCCCTGCTACCCTGGGGCTAAAACCTTGGCTTACGGGGACCTGGGCTCTGCTCGGCTCGGCTTCCTATGCTCTGTGCGCTGTGTGCTGCCAGCTCCCAGACTGCTGCGCTGGTCCTTCCTGCAGGGCTGCTGGGCTGTCCTCAGCAGGAGGTTAGCTTCTCTGTGTTGTTCTGTGGGTGCTGGGGCTCCAGAAGTTGTTCAGAGTCCCCTTTTACATAATTTGGGGGGAATCTCACTTTCAAGCATTCTTGAGGAAAAAAACAGAGTTGAACAGAAAATTTTACATCCAGACACAAGAAGCAAGAGATGCCTGAGAAGGTAATCAGGGAAAAGAAATCAAAAGGAACTTATCAAAGTTGAACTATTCACATTCCTATATGGAAAAACAATAACTCTGACTGATGAAATCTTTCTCAGTATGAAAATAATGGAAGAAGGGTGTATGGTCATATGAATACATATGTGGATGTGTGTATATATGTTTATAGTTATATATGGATAGAGGGCATAGGTTGAATTTGTTGGGAAGGGAGGATACTCAAGTGGTGAAATTATGAGGTGAGAGAGGAAAGTGACAAGAGGAAGATGGGGAGAGACAGGGTAGGGTAACCTATCTCATGCGGAAGAAGCAAGGGGAAGTGGCTGCAAGGGAGGGGACAAATAGCAAGGCAAAAAGGCCAAACCACATATTCATTGAATTTGGTTCAGATAGTGAATGACCTAAGTACTAAATGGGATATCTAAACCTGCAGCAGAATAGGGGGAAGGGGGTGAGAGGAGGGATGATGGATAGGAGGGCATTCTTGTGGGGAAGGGAGGTTGGGAGTACCCACTATAGAAGAGGGACAGGATCAAGTAGGGAATGGACCAGGTGGGGGATGGGATGAGTGGGAGGGAATTATAAGCAGCCTTGTGCAATATATCTACTATGGTAATGTTTTGCATAGCTAGACATGTACAACTTATACTGAATTACTTATCTTCCCAGAGGGAATGGGTGACAAGGGAGGAAGGGAATGGATCTGAAATTCGAGGTCTTAAGATTAAATGTTTCAAATATTAAAAAATAAATAAATAAACTGGAGAAATCACTCCAGTATCTTTAACAAAACAAAACAAAACAAAACAAACAAACAAACAAAAAAAAACAATTGGGGTCACAAAGAGTCAAATATGAATAAAATGATTTAACAACAGCTCCCTAACTCCAGGTCCTGTGTTATATGCACCATGACACTTAGTTGCTCCAAAGATTAATTAGAGAGGCGGCTAGGTGGCGAAGTGAATAGAGCGCCGGCCCTGGATTCAGAAGGACCTGAGTTCAGAGCCGGCCTCAGACACTTAATCCACACAAACAAAAACCTAGCCATGTAACCTTGAGCAAGATACTTAACCCCAATTGCCCTAAAGGGGTGGCTAGGTGGCGCAGTGAGTAAGCGCGCCGGCCTCGGAGTTGGGATGACCCGAGATCAGATACGGCCTCAGAAAATGAGCACCCACGAATAAATAATGACTAGCTGTGTAACCTTGAGCAAGTTACTTAACCCCAATTGCTTTAAAAAAAAAAGATTAATTAGAATGTTATTTGGATAAACAAGGCAAAAGGTAATGAGGGGTTGACATATTGTTTTGTCTGAATGAGAAAGGGACATATGTGAGAGATAATGTAAAGGTAAAAACAAGATGATTTAGTAAGGGATTGGATATATGGGGTGAATGATACAGAGTAAATGTGGCTGAGGATGTGCAGCTTGGGTGACTGAGAGGATGGTGATGTCATAGACATTCTTAGTAATAGCAAATTTAGAAGAGAGGAGGGTTTAGAAGGAAAAAAAACAAATTTTGTTTTGACAGTTTGAGTTTGTAATGTCTGCAGGATATCCATTTGGAGCTGTCTAGGAGATATCTGGAGAAGACTGACTGTAGATCAGCAAAGATGGTAAGACACCATCTATCTATCTAGCTAGCTATCATCTATCTATCATCTAACTACCTGCCTATATTTCAGAATTATCTGCATAGAGATCATAAATTAAGTCATAGGATTTGATGAGATCACCAAGCAAGACAGTGTAAACTGAAAAGGGAAGAGGGTCCAGGCCAAAGCCTTGGAGGACATAGCCTTAGTCTCTATGATCTGGATGAAGAGGAAACAAAGGAGACTGAAAATAGGTAGGAAGAGAACCAGAAAAGGATAAATATCAGGAATACAGGGATACGAGAGAGTATGCAAAAGAACAAAGTGATCAAAAGCTGAAGAGCAGTCAGGTTACTCACAGCCTACCTGATTAAAACCTTTTAGACATGTTTGATGAAAAACTATTATGTTTGGAAATGGCTAAGGAAATCACAGTGCATGATGACAATGAATCATTACTGTTCTATAAAATGGGAGAAGGAAGGAAGGAAGAAAGGAAGGAAGGAAGGAAGGAAGGAAGGAAGGAAGGAAGGAAGGAAGGAAGGAAGGAAGGAAGGAAGGAAGAAGTGAAAATAGTATGTTTCAGTCAGTATTCAGACAACATCAGTTCTTTCTCTGGAGGCAGAAAGCATTTTTCATCATAAGTCCTTTGAGATTGTCTTGGATTATTGTATTGCTAAGAAAAGTTAAGTCATTCACAATTCTTCATTGTACACTATTGTTTCTGTGTACAGTGTTCTATCATTCTCATTTCACTTTGTATCATTTTATGTAAGTCTTTCCAGGTTTTTTCTGAAATTATCATGTTTGTCATTTCTTATAGCACAATAATATTCCATTACAATCATATGTCACTATTTGTTCAGTCATTCCCCAGTTGCACAACACCCCCTCAATTTCTAATTTTTAACACCACAAGAAGAGTTGCTATAAATATTTTTGTACAAATAGGTTCTTTTTTCCTTTTCTTTATCTCTGTATTTCTGGATTAACAGATATGTACAGTTTTATAGCCCTTTGGACATAGTTTCAAATTGCTCTCCAGAATGGTTGGATTAGTTCACAATGCCACCAATAATGCATTAGCATTTCAATTTTCCCAAATCCCATGCAAAATTTGTCATTTTCCCTTTTTGTTTGACATATTTTTTTTAATTGAGTTCCAAACTCTATCCCTCTCTCTTATTCCTCCCCTAGACATTAAAAATTCAAGCAATAAGATAATAATTATACATGTAAAGTCATGCAAAACACATTTCCCAATCAGTTATGTTGAAATAAAAACAAAAAATAAGCCAACAAAAATAAATAAGTGAAATAGTATGTTTCAATCTGCATACGGAGTTCATCTGTTCTCTCACTGGAGATGGATAGCATTTTTTTTTTCATCTGAGTCCTTCAGAATTGTCTTGGATCATTGTATTGCTTAGAATAGCTAAGTCTTTCATAGTTAATCATCATTAGACTATTGGTGGTGCTGTGTACAATGTATTTCTGTTTCTGTTCACTTCACTTCACATCAATTCACCTAAGTCTTTTTAGGCTTTTCTAAATCTATCCCTGAGGAGGATTTTAAGACTCTGAGTCAGTATATTTTGTAAGAATCATTCTCCATTTCTCATTCTCCCTCAACCCTCCCCTTCCCCATGTCCAATCAATTGTCAAATCTTGCTTATTCCACCTCAATAGTATTTCTTATGTTTTTCCACTTTTCATCACATTCTCTGCCTCCAGCATAATGTATGACATCTATTTGACATATAACGTCCTTCACACTCTGGAATCAGCCAGTCTTTTCAGGCTTCTTACATATAATAACGTGTTCTTTGTTTCAGTTAAAGTCAGCTTCTTCCTCTTACCATAGCACTTCACCTTTCTACCTCCATATTTCAGAAAAAAGAAATGACTTTTTAACTCTCAGAAGGATGAGCTAATAAAATTTAATCCAGTTAGAAACATGCTTAGACATCAACTAGAACAATAGCTCATTTTATAGATTAGAAAATAGGTCAAGGAAGTTTAGGTTGAAATGTCCAAGATCACAAGGTAACACGTAGAGTAACAAGGATATGAATGCTGTCACTTTTAATTCAAATTCATTGTTTTCCTCAATTTTCATTAGGCCAACAAGATGGAAGTCATTTTCTCTGTTCTCCTTTGCATGGGATCTATGTAGCTAAACAAAATCAACAAAATATATGACTAGGGGGATTTACTTTTTTCCAATTTCCCCTAGAGCATAAATAAGATTATTTGTTCACTTTCTTTTTCAAAAAACTGTAAACAGAAAATGAAAATAATAGGGAAAGTAATTTCTGTTTAGAGAAATTAACTTGATACTATTCCAACTGAGATTTTTACCCAAGAAATACAATTCTTCCCTCTACTATCAAACTTCCGAATGAAACAAAAATAGTTATAGAACTTAATAGAACCTAAACTTCCCTGACCTATTTTATCCTGTATAGAGTCTTTTACATTTCCGAAACAAAAATAGTTATTTTTTTTTCGGAAATGTAAAAGACTCTATACAGGATTTTTTAATCCTCAGATGCTTTTTAGAAGATCTCCTATAAACAGAATTTCTTTTCATGTCACCTGGACAAGTACTTGCATTGTGGGATGCTCTCTTAATTATGAGTGCTAAGCCAAGAGGCGCACATCTTCTCAGTAAGATATTTTACAAAATACAGTAAAACACAGCTGGCCTAAGATAAATGTATACTAATAAAAATGATAAATATGATTCCCCATGAATGAAGAATCTCCATTACCATATAAATGTTTCTATTTCATCAATAACATCAATAATTCTTTATTGAGGATTCATTGATCTATGGGTCTAAGGGACAGTCATTTTGGTCAAACATAGTACCTGTCTGTGGAAAATTTATTATACAGTGAATAAAGTCATGTATACAGTTATATAAATATATTTATATATGTGCATATTTGCCTTTATATTCTTAGATTTATGCATATATATATGTATCTTCTTCATCACTACCATCGTTATTAGCATTTATGTCATTTCTCTTCTACATTGTCCCGTGCTTCCTCTTCTTACATTTCATCTACATGTACTAGTGATATTGGCCTTTCCTAAAATGAAGTCAAGCAGTTGTAGGTCCTACCAAACAGAAAAGGCTTCAAGTATGAATCCCATTTTATATCATGTGTTGAGAGAGGATCATCACAAAAAAAGCTGATGAAATTAGAGAGATTAAATAATTATTTAAGCAATAATATTCCAGTCAACCATTGAATAAGACATAGATGGGTTGACATATGCATCAGTCAAGGGAGTAGGCACACAAGAGAAAACATGGATAATTTAAAAAAAAAACAAAAAGAGAAGGGGAAAAATAAGAAGAAAACAGATTCTTAAAGCATTAATGTGTCAGCTTTGTCTTCAGAATTTTCTTGGTAAGGTACCTGCTATAAAACACAGCTGTTACACAACTATTTCTAAATTGAAAGACAAGAAAATGGGTCATTCCTCTCTCCCCTTTTCCATGATCATTTTCCTAATCCTGTACTCTAGGGTACTCTTCTTAACCTTGAACCATGAGAATTCAATGATCAATCAATTGCCCTCTCCGTACTCATTGTAGAGTGAGGCTCCTAGTTCCAGATAAGGGCAGGAAGAGAACTGCAATTGTGCTTCTTGTCTCTTCCATAGAGAAGTAGAAATTCATTATTCTAGAGGTTAGGTTTTCATTCTAATTATTTAAATTCTCTTTACTTACACCAAAAGTGCCCTAGTACAGACTAGCGCTCTTGCCTGGACTGTTGCTTTCTAGAATAGAATAGAATATCTCCTCTTAGGCATTTAGAACCCCGCACAGTGTGCCACCAGTCTTCTTCCAAGCTGATTACAAATAACTCCTCTTCATTTAGTTTTATCTTCAGCAAAGGTAGTCTACTTTTTTCCCTGTACATGACAATCTGTCTCTCACAACTTTTCATTCCTTCCAATTCTCTAAGTACAACATAAGGCTTTGCACAATCCCTTAATCAAAATCTGATATACTATATCTGTGAAATTTTACTGTTCATTTTAATAATCCTCAAATTAAAAAAATTAATTCAATCTGACAATTATAAGAAATGAGTATATTCTTTGTATAAAGATTCCATAGAAAAGTTCAGGAAATTATAGTCTTTAATAGTGTCCAAAGAATGACAACTCCACAACATTCTATACCATATACTTACTGAGAATGTCTGACTCAATATAAATTGAATCTCACCCACTTAGAGAGGTCAACAACATAGCCTTTCCCTTCTTTGATTAGAATATTTTGCTTTTCTTTTAATTAAAAATAACAAGCTTGAGAGCTCAGGCATCTTTAATCATCATTTCTCTTAGCTGGCCAGAAAATGAAGAAGAATTCCTGGCCTAGAACAATAGATTTTGTAAAAATCTCCCTACTCTGAGACTTACATATTTGTGCTAGCCAGCAGCACTGACTTTGAAGAATTAATACTTTCCCATTTCCATTACTAGGAGACGAAGTAAAATCATCAGAATAAAATAGATAGTGCTTATTAGCTTGAGGTTTAAGTAGAAAACAAAGGCTATGATTAAAAATACAATAAAAAAATCTTGAGAATTGAGATAACTAGTGTGCTTGATATTACTAACGACAGTTGAACCAATGAAGAATAAAGGAATTTGTTTCTCATTGAAAAGAAGATTGAGAGCAAGAGAATGAAGAGACAAAAGAATATGGGAGACTTTAAAGGGATGTTAGTCATTCAATTTCAGAGCTGTTTGTTTACAAAGAAAGCAACTACATCATCTTGTTCCTAAGCAATAAAGACCTTGATAACTTTACCGAAAGGAGCTAAACCAAATCTTCTCTATAATACTTTCAAATATACCACTATGCTGCTTCTACCATTGACCCTAGTCTCTCCTCCCCCACCCTGCCCCATATACCATATAATTGGGGAGGTTGGCTTTTTTTTTTTTTTTGCTTTTCGGAGGGGGGATGTCAGGGCAATTGGGGTTAAGCGATTCGACCATGGTCACACAGCTAGTAAGTGTTAAGTGTCTGAGGAGGGATTGGAACTCAGGTCCTCCTGACTCCAGAACTAGTTCTCTATTCATTGTGCCATCTAGCCACCCCTACTCCATATAGTTTTGAGCAGAACAAATTTAATCCTTTCACATGGTAGGCATTAAAAACATGAAAGGAATAATTATATCCCTCAGGTCTCCACTAAATTTGTATCTTTTTTGTTTTATCATTTCACATCAATCTAATTGATATCAAAATTGAATATTATATTTTCAAATAAAATAATCCTTATTACCTCACACCTGCATTACTGCTATGGTGTGATGATCATTCTCCCTGATTCAAGTCTCTTCCCCACCCCAGTGCCTACTACACTAAGCTGTCTCCAAGTAATCTTCCTAAAGCACAGGTCTCCCTCCCCTACTTTATAGGGTCAGTATTACCATAGGTCACTCCCCTAGTCAAGAAAGTCCAGTGGCTTCCTATCACCAGCAGGATCAAATATAAAATCCTCTGCTAGGTGTTTGAAACCCTTCATATCCTGCCCCTACCTCTCCAGTCTTCATATACCTTATGTGTCCCACTTCCAAACACACTGTGATTCAGAGACCTTACTATTCCTTGAATAAGATATTGTCTTTTGACTTGAGACATTTTTACTGGTTTATGGACAAAGAGCATGTATGTGGTTATGTGAATTTCTCACTTCACACAACTTATAAGCAATTTTGATCCAGTTCTGACTACAAATTCATTGTTCTTAATGCTATACACATTCAAAGACTTGACCTTGGTACTGACCTTCATCCCAGACTCCTTTGGATAATGAAAAACATAACAAATAAAGAAATATTTCTCAAATACACCCCATGTGCCTTCTTTGGTACTATGATAGATTATCGCAGGGATGAAAAAGAAAGGTATGACTCAGTACTTTTTTTTTCTCAAAAGAACCTTACTTTCTTGGGGGTAGGGGGCCAGGAAGAGAGAAGTAGAAGGGCATACAAATTGAACTGATACTGACACTATTTTTAAGGTTGAGTTAACAAGATATGGAAGAAAGAATTCTCTGTTACTCTTCATTTCAATTACATGTTTCACCCTTACTCAGTATGCACAAATTTTCCAGAAAGCTAGGTTTCTTAGAACAGGCAGCCAATTGAGCTGAAAATTAAAGGTCTTTTTTTTAATTGTAAGCAGGACAGAGACAGAAGTTTAAAGTCAATTTAATTTTACAATTTAAGCTCTCCTTGCCTACGAATGACTTTGTGTCCTTAGTGGGTACTTAAAGCAGTAACTTAACTTGGAAACATTCCCACAGCCCCTTTGCAACTGTGCCACTCATTGTATAATTCATTCATTCATTTCATTGATTCATTCTTTTATAAGTAAGTGATTTTCAAATTTGAATCACTAGATAAATGTGAAATATCATCATTATCATCATCATCATCATCATCATCATCATCATCTTCCTCAGTCACATATATTAATTAAGGACTATGTGTACAGAATCAAGGTAAGAGGGGATAAAATAAAGCATCTGACTAAAACTATGATACATCTTTTTTGAAATTATGTTGTAGATGGAGTGGCTAGGTGGAGGAATGAATAGAGCACTGGCCCTGGAGTCAGGAGGACCTGAGTTCATATCCAGGCTCAGACCCTTAACGCTTACTACCTGTGTGACCTTCACCAAGTCACTTAAACCAAACTGCCCTGCCCTTCCCCCTCCAAAAAGCAAAAATATATATGCTTTGTAGGAATATATTGTTAAGGGAAATTTTTAGTTTTGTTCAACATTTTACTTTTGCTCATAGTGCAATCTCTTTTAGGCAACATGGTCACTGAAGTCATTTAAACTTTCACAGGGTAGCTAAAAAAGAAAAAAAAAGCCAGCGACAAATATATATATATATATACACCCACAATCTTCATTGTATTTTATTGTATAATATTTATTGTATAATACTTCATTGTGTAATTATTCATTATTTAATTACAAAACATACTGATAATTATATCATTTTGAGATTTCCAGAGCAGTTCATATCTGTATATGTTTTCATTTGTCAGACATTTATAGGTTCATTAACAAAACTGAGTCATAAAATTAAATCATATCAACTAAAACTTTGTTGCTCAGTATATAAACACACAGGTCTATACGTGTGTATAAGCAGGTATAATCCCGAAAGAATTTGTATTAATATAGTTTCTTTGTCTCTACATGCTTAACTGAATATACAATGATCAGATAACTTTTAATAAAGAAATAATTTTGATGAAGACACAGGATCAAGGCTGAGGCACCAAAGTCATGGTCATATGAGAAGTAACCCATTTTATCTTGGCTAATGGAAGTAGAAAAGACTATCTGGCAATATAATTACTTATTCAAGGAGGTGCTTTTATGTTTTTTTTTTTTTCCCTGACTGCCTGTAATAATGAATTTAAAGGAGTGAATTCAGTTAATTTCTATATCTATATTCTATGTACTAATGTTTTAAATCAGTTATCTTTCCAATATCGAGTATTTCAAAGTTC
This sequence comes from Gymnobelideus leadbeateri, assembly GCA_011680675.1. NCBI lineage: Eukaryota > Metazoa > Chordata > Mammalia > Diprotodontia > Petauridae > Gymnobelideus > Gymnobelideus leadbeateri. Next base: position 467,073 of record WOXC01007456.1, on the reverse strand, counting down.
CTTGTTGATTTAATATTTGATGTTCTAAATTCTAATAGTTTAGTTTCTATTTTTAACATTCTGTGTTCTCAGGTATCCTCTAACTTCATCATTCCATATTCTATGTTCTGCTACCCTATATTCTCATATGTGCTTTATAGTTTCATAACTATGCAACCATGATTCTTTTACATTAAGGTCATAAACGTTTGCTTTTCAAGGGTAACCTTCTGCTCTGTTTTGGTCTATCTGAAAATTGGGTTGACTGCTTTGCTTTTTTCCTTTCTTTTCTGTAACAATCTTTGTGTTGTATTATGAGACAGAGATTCAAGGATCACCCTGGAGAAAGGAGATCAGCAGAAATAGCAAAAACCAATGCCAAAGGAAGGGAAAATAATCGTGTCTAAGACTTTTTCAGCTGAAACATAACTAAAAAGAGGGCGGCTAGTGGGCCCAGGAGAAATAGAAACCTAGACTAAGATAGTTCACAGGAGGGATGGATCACATGGTACCAAAGTTGCTGCAGAATATTATCTCCACTGTGGAGGACAGAGCCACAATGAGGCATATGTTCATGTTATCCCAGGTCTGAAAACTGCATTCTGTGGACCAGTGTCAATCATAACCTCAGACTTCTGATGTAACACAGGAAACATAATACTTATTTGACCTTCACATACATACTCTCAAGCTATTGTCTTACATGTCTTCTCCCCTTGAGAACTGAAGACTGATAGTTCTGTTTCTATTCATTAATTATACTTCTCCTCTCACTCACTTTTTTTAAAAATGAAATTTATTTATTTACTTTTTGTTTACATCATTCAATTCCATAATCCCTTGAGCTCCAAATATTCTCCCCCTTTCTCTCCTCCTCCCTCCCTCCAGCATGGTGGCATGCAATCTGATACAGGTTCTATAAATACCTTCGTATTAAACATTAGTCAAGTTGTAAAGAAGAATTATAACCAATGGAGTGAACAATGAGAAAGAAGAAACAAAACAAAACACAAAAAAGAGAGAGAACCAGTAGTTTGCTTCAATCTCCACTTAGACTCTGTAGTTCTTTTCTCTGGATGTGGATATCCCTTTCAATCATGAGTCTTTTGGAGCTATCTTATGACCTTGCATTGCTGAGAAGAGCCCAGTCTATGAAAGTTAGGCATCACAGATACGTGTCTGTAATTGTTCTCATTCAGTTTTCATTCACTTACAATCTGTTGTCTGATGTCACAACTCCAAAATTGTCAGGAATCTTTTGATATTATATTGTTAACTAGCAACATACATTTAATCCTTAATGAGCTGTTGTTTTATTTTTTCCTAATTATTCATCTTCTTTACCTTTATATAGAATTTATCACTGTTGACCATCCTACTCCTAGATACTACTTATTCTCTAACTTTTATGACATTGATTTGATCTAATTTTCCTCTTACTAGGCTAGCTACTCTTCACTCTCCCTTACTAGATCAAAGTACATATACGGTAGTGTATAGTACATATAGTGTACATAGAGTGTGCATACACTAATCACAAAATGTACTATCAATATTTCGATTGAAAAGCACCAATGATGGGGAAGTCACTATCTTTCGAATAGCAACTTATTTCATTCTAGAACACTGGAATTTCATTACTGAAGTACTCTGATTTCTAGGAAGGCATTCCTCATTTTAAGTTGAAATCATACACCTTCCAACTCCTTGCTGTTTTAATTTCTTCTCTTTGGGGTAAAGTGGAATATCTAACCTATTTTCTCCATTGGGGAAAAATGTGTGTGTATGTGTGTGCGTGGTGGGGGGGGCATTTTAGACATACCCAATTAACAAGTATTCGTTGGAGCATAACTATGGTCCCAACACTGTCCCAGTTATAGGTGGGTGCCAAAAAACATGTTCTCATAAAAATTAACAAATTAGTTGGAGAGAGTAGGCTTATGATTCATAGAGATGTGGAATCCAAAGCCTTGACTATTTAGTAATAATTCTGATAAGTTTTTGTGCTTATGCACTTTTAAAAAGTTTTTTGAAAAATCTTGTAGACTTTATCTTATTTGTTCATCACAGAAAGACTGTAAAGAGGATATTTAACCTCCTTGAACCTCAGTTTTCAGATTCTTATGGTATCTAGCTCATAGGGATATAGTGAGGATCAAATGAGAAATCATATATAAAGTATTTAGGAAACCTTACAGTACTATAAAATACCAACTATTATATAGATATAGATGTGTATATGTATACATACATATATGTATATAGTATATATTTATATTCTATATTGTATTTATTATATTATGTATATGCATACACATATGTATAAATGTATGGGTATGTGTGTACTCATATATATACATATATAAGTGTATATAAGTGTGTATATATATATATATATGTGTGTGTGTGTGTGTGTGTGTGTGTGTGTGTGTGTGTATCCATGTGTATTGTGTTTTTATAGAGAGAAAGGACTGCACCAGCTGTAATCTGGCCCAGGCAAGACTCTGCTGCCCTCTTATGGATGGAGGGAATTGCAAGTTCAAGTAATGCAGTCAAACACCTTCCTTCCCTCCCCTATAACTTCCTGTACTTTTTATATTAACCCCCTAACTGGAAATTAATGCCAGGGCTTGGCCCTGAGAACCTGTGTCAATGGAATTCAGAATAGGAAAAGATCAGTCATTTTTTTTAACCATTTTCTTGGACAGTGGCTAAAAGTAATTGATAGATGAAGCATTGTGAATTATGAGTATATTTCTTGTTGGTAGGAAAACAATACTTACCCTAAGAATCATTTCTATTTTTAATATCCTATACATTTGGAATAAACATGTATTATTATACTCCTACTAGGTAGTCATTGCATTAAGTAATGGGAAAATGCCAAGTTCAATAACTCCCAGGTTTCCTCCCCTTAACAATTCACAGTTATGTAGAAGAAATGAAACACAGAAAGGAAAATGCATTACAGTTCAGAAGCCTATATACTGAAGACACAAATTTTTATTTTATTGAGGGTCAATTGTTGACCCTCATATGAAATATATATTTCATATATCATATGAAAATAAGGGAGATGCTTATAAAATGATAGTAATGATAACAGGTGACATACAGTGCTTAAGTTTTACAATGCACTTTGCAAACTTGTCCAGTCAATAAAACAATCAACAGATTTTTATTAAGGGTATAGTAATCACTGGAGATACAAAGGTAAACTCAAGGCAGCCTTGCTCTCAGTAGCTTATATTCCTCTAGGGAAAGCAACATTTAGGGGTGTGTGTGGGGGTGTGTGTGTGTGTGTGTGTGTGTGTGTGTGTGTGTGTAATCACACCCACAATAATTTCAGTTGGGGTACACTATCAGCCTGAGTGAGGGTGGGGATAATCAGAAAAAACCTCATGTAGAAGGCATCACATGAGCTTCTCAGAAGCAGAGTGATAAAAACAAAGGCATACAGTGTACAGTGAATATACTGCATAACTATAGGATGTGGAATTCTGTGTCTTAAGAACAAGTAGCCACCAATTTGTCTGGACCATTGAGACTATAAAGTAGAGTATTTTCTAAGTTGGTACCACATTGCCCAAGGCTTTAAAAGCCAAGCAGAAAAGTAAGAATTTTACCCTGAAAGCAATAAGGAACCACTAGAATTTATTGAATAGGGAGAATGGCACGGTAATATCTGTATTTTAGGAACATCTCTTTGGCATGAGTATTGAAGATAACTTGGAAAATGTAGAGACTGAAAGCAGAAAGATTAATTCGTATATTTCAATAGTCTAGACCAAGGGTGGGGAAGCTGTGGCCTTGAGGCCTGAAGTGCTGCTCTTTGACTGAGTCCAAGTTTTAGAGAACATATCCTTTTATTAAGGGGATTTGTTCGGTGAAGTTCTCCACCCTTGGTCTAGACAAAAGGTGATGAGGGCCTGAATTACTGTGGTAGCCACATAAATGAAAAATTAGGATGAGTTAAGAAATATTGTAAAGGCAAAATCAACATAAGGGATAGGAGCAAAATTGAAAGTCAAATAAAGCTTTAAGTTTCCCAACAAGGGAGACTGGAAGGATGGTGGTGTCATAATTTCCTGACCCAACTTAGGGAGTTATGAAGAGAAGGAAGTTTGGTGATAAAGATAATCCAGTTGAGGATTTCCATTAGGCAATTGATAATGTAGAGCTGTATTTGGGGGAAAAAAAACTAGGACTAGATAAATATATTCATGAGTAATCTTCACAGAGATGATATTTAAATTTATAGGAGTCAATATGATCACTCAGAAAGAGTTTAGAGTAAGAAAAGAAGAAAGGATTGGAAAAATCCTTAAGTTTCAGCCACAGTTGGAGATGGGAGTGTATTTCCTATCCTACTTTGATTTATGTTATACCATTAATATGTGCAAAATTACAAAATATCATAACATTTTGAGGAAAGAATGCTTATGGTTGTAGTAACCAGAGAATGCTTCATGGAAAAGGATTTATTCAATTTTGGTGATTGATAGGAATAGAATAGAAACAGGGATAGAAGGAAAGTTTTATGTATTTAAGATTACACTTGTTCAAATATAGATCTTTCCCAAATGGATTATGTAAAACTGGAATACAGTTTATCCTTGGTATGATTTTTCAGTGAATGGCTACATATATGTCTTTTAAGAGAGATCTTCTTCAGAGGAGTGAGTGAGCACTTGGGAATGAATTAGAGAACACTCTTGTTCAGGTATAACGTAGAATATATGAACTCTGAGGTCCCTTTAAAGTCTGAGCTTTCGGGATTTTCTACTGAATTGAGAGTCAATTTCTATTTCTATTGAGAGCCAATCATTCAATAAGCATTTATTAATAATGACTTACTATGTACCAAGCACAGGGCTAAGCACAAGGGAAACAAATATATTTAGACAAAAACATCATCTCAGCCCACAAGAAGCTAACATTCTAATTGAGGAGAAAATGTGCCAACAACTACATAGATACAAAATAGATACAGTGTAAATATAATTTCAGAGAGAAAGTGCTAGTGTGAGAGGCAGGGATACATAGGAGGGGATTGCAGGGGTAGTGCAGTGAGGTTGGGTAACGCATCTTGTAATATTTGGCAATTCATCTGAGTTTTGAAGGATGCTAGTAGGTAAAAGTGAAGGCGGAGAATCCCAGGGTATGGAAAATAGTCAATGAAAAGGCAGTCAAAAGATGGCATATCTTAAGTGAGGAGCAGAAAATAAGCTGTAAATTTCACCTTTGTAACATCCCTACAATAGGCCTCCTTCTCCAATTTGACACTGAAATCACCTCAAGACTCTGATTACCTCATACCTTGATGTTTGCAATAGCCTGCTGATGGATCCTCCTGCCTGAAGTCTTTCCCCACTCCAATCCAGCCTCCATTCATGCACTAGAGTAAGTTTGCTAAAGTGAACATCTAATCATGTTGCCTCTCTATTCAGTAAAGTCTATTGTCTCCCTGTCACCTCCAGGATCAAATAGTAAATGTTCTGTTTGGTATTAAAAGTAATTCATAATTTAGCCCTCTCCTACCTTTCTAGTCTACTTATACTTTATTCTGAAAGGTACTTTTTGATCGAGTAACACTGGCTCCAAGCTGTTCCATGAACAAGACTCTCCATCTCTCATCTCAAAGCGTTTTCTTTGACTGCTCCCCAGGCCTGGAATGCTCTTCTTCTTTACCTATTAGGTGTTCAGTAAGTGTTTATTAATTGATTGACTAATAGACCAGTGTTACTGTATCATAGAATATGTGGAAGAGAGAAAGAATATAATGAGACTAGAAAGCTAGGAAGGTGCCATGTTGTGAAGGACTTTAAAAAACAAATATCTTTTTTTATGTTTAGTCCTGGAGTATGTAATAATGAATGACTGGAGTTAATATTAAGCCAGGAGGTGACATGGCTTCAGGTTTTCCTGAAACTGCAAACACAACCTTTTGTCCATGACCCACAACTTCTTTAAAAGTGAAAGGAAGTCAATTACTTCTAATCAAAATCAGGGTGTGAAGACAGTGTAGCATGGTATAGAAGTAGATCAGGACATCTCTGGGGACCATTGAGTTCTCTGTTAATGTTGTGGACAGTTATCCATCATGTGGGACACTATAAAAAAGCATAGAATCTCACAGTTAATTGATCAGATAGCTGATTCTTGACCTATGGTATGAATTTAACTAAAAAAAAAATCCCCAACAAGCTTACTTTCTAGGCTTTCCTAGAAACCTCTCTGGAAAAATGGAAGCCAATTTTGTTCTAGGACCATGAAAGATAGAATGCATAGTTCAAAGAATTGTCATATGCACTACTTTTCAGATATTAAAATAATTTTTATAAATACATTTTACTATTAAAGGATCAATGACCTTATTTTCACATGTATATGGAGATAATTGGAACATAAGATCTCAGAGTTGAAAGGGTAATTCTAGTTGAAAACACTCATTTTGCCCATAAAGAAACAGATTCAGAGTGATGAGGTGACTTACTTAGGGTCACATGATAGTGTCACAGCCAGGGCCAAACCCAGGTCTCTTAATGGAAATATAAAAACGCAGAGAATAAATAACAGTTTTCTTCTAATTCATGCATGGCCTCAGTTTTCAATGTAACTGTGATCTTAAACTACATGTTGGGAAGAATCATGTAAAAGCATTTTTTTTTCTGAAAAAGGAAAACAATACAGCATCTTACATAATTGTCTTTCAGTGCAAGATACTGAGACTGGAATGCATGACAACAGATTGGGGTTAATTATAGGTGATTAAATAATTATAGGGGCAGAGTTCCACTTGGCCATGTGGTTAGCATACGGATTTTGTATTGAATATATTATGTACAATTAAAAATGTTTTTCGTACATCTTAACAACTCACCTTTGATAGTTTTTTTGAAGGCATAATTAATTAAAATGCAAATAGATAGGTCTATTGGGGATCTTCTATGATTCATGATAGCTGAGGTAACCAAATAAATGCATATCTATAGTATTTTCCACATACTCATTGCCATGCATCTGACTAACCTTATTACTGAGGATGCAGAAAAGATAATTGTTTAACTTGATTGTCAGTGTGTATTGACAGAGGAGAAATGTCTTCAATTATGATGAAAATTCCAGGGTGGGGGTGGGGTTAATTGTATCCTGATATAAAAGAGTTCAGGATGAAAACATACAAATGAAAGTCACTTGAGAATGATTAATGGAATTTTGTTCCTAGGAAATAGATAACCATAAGGAGACTAAAATGATAAAATCAAAACAAAATATAGTGTTATTTTTTTTTAATTTGGAATGAAATATCACTTTGAGAAATCAATCCCATTATCCAGCACTGAAGCTCAGACCTTGAAACACCGGACTTCTTTGGTGAGAATATAGCATATCTAACACAGTCCAAGCCCCCAACAGTTTCCCCTGTTCCCCCAATCATTCTACCTTTATCTCTAGGGAAAAAAGTCAAATTAACACTACCATTCCTACAAAGGCCTATAAAATAATTGTGGTCTCCAACCTTAGCTCCATTATCTCTATAACTTCAGCCCCCAAAAGCCTTCCCTGACCATCGCTCACATATCTATATCATATCTCCGTTTTAGAAGGTAAGCTGCTTGGGTCAGCTAGATGGGGTAGTGAATAACGCACCAGCCCTGGGATCAGGAGGATCTGAGTTCAAATCCAGCCTCAGACCTTAACACTTGCTAGCTGTGTGATCTTGGGCAAGTCACTTAACCCCAATTGCCCTGTCTTACCCTCCTCCAAAAAGACAAAAAAAGAAGATAAGCTGCTTGAAGATAAATACCATGTTATCTTTTTTGTTTTTGTGTGTCCTTAGCACTTAGTACATAGCCTTGCACATAGTAAATGCTTAGTGTTTTTTTTTCCTTTTCTCCATTTATTTGTCAAGTTCAATAACCTATTTCAGAGGATTTTCAAGGAGGCTTAGTAAATATGGAGACAATAAAAGTTCAACCAAATAAAAGAAATACTATCTCCAATACAAATATTATTAGCAACTATTAATCATTAATATTAATAATAGAATAAAACTGTAGTTCATTGTTTATAATCCAGGATTAGGGGTACTATAGTCGATAGAGACCTGACTTCAGAATCAGAAAGACCTGATTCATTTCAAATCTTTCTTCTGACTCATATTGAATGTGTGACCCTGGGAAAGTCACTAAATATCTCATTGCACTTGGGTAATTTTCTAAGACAACCAATAGTAACAAAATTATAGGTCTGCCTTCCTACTGGAAATTCCTGACTAGGGATTCCGTACCTCAGTGGCATCAGAGAGTTAGTCCCTAATGATGGGGAAGATCTCATACTGCGTACCAGGTTACAAACACAAAAACAGTTCCTCTCCTCACTGACCTCTCGTTCTGGTAAGGGGATATTACATGTAATCAGAGAAATACATGCATAATATTTTAGGAGGAATTCAACACTACCAGTGATACATCAGGAGATGTTCCTATGGATAGTCATATGAACTCAGCCTTGCAGATAGATATGGATTTGACATGGATTATTTTGATTGTTAATAATTTCATTCATATATAATGCTTTATGGTTTATAAAGCATTTTCTTCACAACAAACCTATGAGTCCCTTTTACCCAATTCTCTGAAACTCAGAGCACTTTAGGAACTTGCCTAAAATCAGAAAGCTACAAACAACTACAACAAACAAAAATTCACAGGAGATGGGATTCAAACCCAGGTTTATACCATGTTGTGACTGTGAAACACATTTTCACCTGAAATGCTCAGTTCTTAAAAGTTCTCTTCTGAGGTATATGTTTGGCTTGACAGATGCAGTTCTCATCATTGGTGATCTTATCAGCTCCAGTGGATTTAATTATCATCTCTATCCTGAGGATTCCTATAGCAATTCATTGTGCTTCAAACTCTATTGATCTCCAATCTCATTTCTCCCACTTCCTTTCAGACAGTTCAAACTAGCTATCTAGTAACTATCATAAATTCAGCATGTTCAAAACAGAGCTTATTATCTTTCCCCCTATACCCTTCCTCACCTTACTTATTATTGAAATGGGCAACACTGAACTCCCAGTTGTTAGCCTCCCAATCTAAGAGTCATCCTGAACTTCTTATGTCTTACCACCCATATCCAAGCTGTTGCCAAGACCTTCTAATTTCACCCTTGTGACAGCTCTCCAATACACCCTCTTCTCTCCTCTGACACTGGGAAACTCTAGAGCAGATCCACAGCACCTCACTCCTGGACTAATGCAGTAGCCTATGGTTGCCTCAGCCTACCTCAAGTCTCTCTCTACTCCAATCCGTCCTCCATTTAGTGACTAAAGTGCTTTACTAGCACTCCTATGTAACAAATTCTGGTGGCTCCCTAGAGCTTCCAGGATCAAATACAAAATGTTTGAATTCAAATCCCTTCATAACCTTACCCACTCCCACATTTCCAGTCTTCTTAATCCCCAACAGATAGTCTTCAGTCAAGTGACAGTGGTTTCCTGGTTGTTCCATGAACAAGATATTCCATCTCTTGGTTCCTGGAATTTTCTCTGGTTATCCCTCAAATCTGGAATGCTTTCCCTCATCTGATCCACCTACAGCCATCCCTAGCTTCTTTTAAGCCTGAACTAAAATCACACCTTTTACTGAAAACCTTCCCCAATACTTCTTAATTTTAGTTCTCTAGTTTAATTTTAGGATTTTTCCACCTTTGCTAATCTCTTATTTGTCCTGTATAAACATTGCTTTATATATAATTGTTTGCATGTTGCCTTCCCCATTAGATTGTAAGTTTCTTCATGGGGTAATCTTTTGTCTTTTTGTATGCTCTCTACTTGTCACCGTGCCTGGCACATAGTAAGTACTAAATAAATGTTTATTAATAGATTAAGTGGAGGGTGGACCCAAGATGGTGGAGTACAAGCAAGAAATTGTTTGAGTTCCCTCTCCAACCACCTACAATACCTGTAAAATATGACTCTGAACAAATTTTAGAGCCACAGAACCCACCAAGTGACAGAGAGAAACAAATCTCCCACTGAAGGCAGCTGGTAGGCTGACAGGAAAGGTATATCACACAGAGCTGGGAACAGAGCACAGTCCCTCATGAGCTGTGTGGGCTCAGACCAGCTGCACAGACCCACCCAGAGGAGAGTTCAGGAGAGCAAGCCACTGAGAGCTGTGGTGGTTTCCAGACTTCTCAACCCATGAATTCAAAAGAGAAAGTAAAACTTCTGTGGGGAACCCTGTTGATCCTGGGTGAGAGAAGAGCATGGTATGTCTCCTGCCCCCCCAGGGTAGAAGAAGTGACAATGGCTGCAACTGCTGTTGCTGCTCCTGCTTCTGGCTTCAGTACTACATATCATAGGTGGAACAAGTGACTGTCCAGAGGGTATTTGCAGGAATTTCTCTACTGGCACTGAGGCAGGATTCTCTTGCTTTGCCCTTCTTGGATCTAGGTTGCAATCTTGGGTGATGGTCCTGGAGTGAGGAGCACTAGCATGGCAGAGTTTGTTGAGACTGTAGAGAAGCAATTCTCCTCACAGTTCTGAGGCAAGTGCCTACAAAAAGCTCTGATAACAGCTGGGCAAAACCCCAGAAATTTGGGACACAGCACTCTCCACTCTGGAAGCAAAGTTCTACGGTTACAAAGAGCTCAAAAGTCAAGTAATTGGCTGGCAAGAGGAGAAAACAGAGGAAGCATAATCAGACTATAGAATCCACATATGGAAAAAAAGACAATCAAAACATAGAACCAGAAGAACACAACAAAGTCAAAACTCTTGCATCAAAAGCCTCTAAGAAAAATATGAACTTGTGGCTGGCCATGGAGGAGCTCAAGAAAGATTTTGAAAATCAAGTAAGAAAAATAGAGGAAAATTGGGAAGAGAAGTGAGAATGATGCAATAAAATCATGAAAAACGGGTCAATATCCTGACTGAAGAAAATAACACCTTAAAAAATAGACTAACTCAGATGGGAAAAGAGGCCCAAAAAGCCAATGAGGACAAGAATGCCGTTAAAAGCAAAATTTCCCAGATGGAATAGGAATTTCAAAAACTCACTGAAGATGATAATTCCTTCAAAATTAGATTGGAGCAAATAGAAGCTAATGACTTTATGAGAAAACAAGATACTACAAAGCAGATCCAAACAAATAAAAAAAAAAGAGAAGGCAATGTGAAATATCTCAGTGAAAAAAAACAAAAACAAAACACTGACTTGCAAAATAAATCCAGGAGAGATAATTTAAAAATTATTTTTTTTTTTAAGCAATTGGGGTTAAGTAACTTGCTCAAGGTTACATGGCTAGTCATTATTTATGTGTGGGTGCTCATTTTCTGAGGCCGGATCTGATCTCTGGTCATCCCAACTCCGAGGCCGGCACTCTTACTCACTGCGCCACCTAGCCGCCCCTTTAGGGCCATTGGGGTTAAGTAACTTGCTGAAGGTTACACGGCTAGGTTTTTGTTTGTGTGGATTAAGTGTCGGAGGCCGGCTCCGAACTCAGGTCCTTCTGACTCCAGGGCCGGTGCTCTATTCACTGCGCCACCTAGCCGCCCCTAAAAATTATTGGACTACCTGAAAGCCATGATCAAAAAAAGAGGCTAGTCATCATCAAGGAAAATTGCCCTGATATTCTAGAATGATAGGGCAAACAAGATATCAAAATAATTCACCAACCGCTGCTTGAAAAAGATCGCAAAAAGAAAACTCCTAGGAATATTATAGCCAAATTTCAGAGTTCCCAGGTCAAGAAGAAAATATTACAAGCAATTTGAGTATTTTATAAACACAATCAGGATAACACAATATCTATCAGCTTCTACATTAAGGGATCAAAGGACTTGGAATATGGTATTCTGGAGGTCAAAGGAGCTAGGATTAAAACCAAGAATCATCTACCCAGCAAAACTTAGTATAATACTTCAGGGGAAAATATGGATATGAAATGAAATAGAGGACTTTCAAGCACTCTTGATGAAAAGACCAGAACTGAACATAAAATTTGACTTTCTAATACAAGAAGCAAGAGAAGCATGAGAAAGTAAACACGAAAAAGAAATCATAAGGCATTTATTAAA